>JAJOOR010021467.1:0-20968 GCA_036250505.1 Solanum acaule | reverse complement strand
CTGCCTTGTACAGATTATTGACTTTATGATTCATTAGCCTTGATTTGCTCCATGCTGATTCCTTCCATTTGAATGAGTAAATCTTTTAGATTTGTTAGCCTTGATTTGTTCCTTGCTAATCTGTCTTCATGATCCTCTGCTCTAAATATATTTCCTTCCATGTTTATCCTGTTGATGTTACTTTTCCTTTTTGTGAGTCCAACTGATCTTATGTCCTGCAATCATTATCAAAACATTAATGCTAACATCTCCATCCCAAGCAAATTTCAGATTTCAAGATTCAAACAACTTTATGTTTGATTGTAAATTTTGAATTGTCAATTATTGTAACTTATAATACTTTTATGTAATTTAAAAATATATAAATTTTAATTTTAAAAAAATGAAGATTTCATGTGCAATTTTCCAGGCAAACTTAAATTGTTTGACTCTCGAAAAATGAAAAAGTGTCATGTAAATTAGAATAAAAAAATATTATTTATTAAAGAATATGTAAAATTCAAAATAGATAATAAAAGTCAACATATGAAATAACTAATGTGATTTGGTCAAAACTTCTATACAGTAACATTGTAACTAAGGGAATAATTAATATGATTTGGTCAGATTTCTATAACGTAATATTAATTGTAACTTAACTTTTGTTTAGAAAACAAATGAATACTTTAAGCACCTGTTAAATTTGAAAGTGCTTCTAGACTCCAGTACCAAGTCATGTTGATATTTTGAAAATGTATTTTGGGATAAAATAATTAATATTTGTAAGAAAAAAAGTAAAAACAAAAATAATAATAAGTTGAAGCAAAAATCTTAACTTGACATAATAAGTATCTTCATTATAATTGAAATTAGAGGTGCGTGACTAAATCTATAAATTGGTCAAGTTAGTTTATAAGTATTTTTGGCTTTTTATGCGTACACACTCTCTCAGATCCATATTAAGTAAATTATTGGGATATGTCACATGCATATACCCCTTAAAAAAATATTCAAAGATATAAAGCAAATGCTAGTTTTCATTGCTATTTTTTTTTTTTAAAATTATTCTCTTAGAAAATGTAAAGTAATTAAAAATTTCATTAAAATAAAAGGTAAACATAAAAAAGGTCTGGACAATTCGCTTAATATGAACTAGATAAAGTATTTGATAAACATAAAGTTTGTATAAATCAAAATTAGCTAAAAGTAAAAAAAAATGATTACTCTTTTAAATTATGATTTTATAGATTATAAGCATTTTAAGTTGACCAAACATAATTAACTAATTGTAATTTCTGAAATATTCTCCCTAAAACATAATTAATTAATTTGTTATTGTCTCTCTATTTTATATCCAAACCGAATCTTTTTTAAGAAATTATATATTATTTTCAATTTTAACTTCACCAAGTAAGGTCGCGATATCTCTAAACCCTTAAAATATAATAATGTGCAACGACCAATTAAAAACACGTAATCAGACGGTCAACATAATCGTTTATCACGAGGTAACCGATGTTGTTTGTGCATCGTTTCAATTTGTATGACATATTTTAATTTGACACGAAATTTAAAAGAACAAAAAAAAAAAATGTTTGAATCTAGTAATATAAATGTACCAAAATGCATTTTAATATTGTGGTCTTAAATATGTTACTATAGGAAGTGCTAAATGGCCAGAAAATTTGGTTAGAAAATTTAAAAAACTATAATATTTTTTTATTTTAAAATAAACTGATCTTTTTTCCATTTTTTAGTTAAAAGGGTAAAAATGTTTAAAAAGGTAAAATAACATAGATAAAATATCATTCTGGCCAAAAAGATTTTTCCTATGTATATATATAATCTTTGATTTGTTTGAGCCGCAGATTCTTGAGAACATCTTCTCTACCTCGAAAGGATAATAATAAAAACTACATACATTTTGTCTTTCCGAGATCCCACTTTATGAGATGCGATCTCAATCCCATTGGTTTACAAGTACCAAAGGGAATTTGATGCTCTCTCTTTTTGTTATTAATTAGTGGAGCAGTATGCATGTATATCTACCTATAAATTATTATATTAATTTGATCAAAGATTAAACATATTGCCCACAATCCCATTAAAATTTTCACTAATATATTAGTGTATAACTATAGTCTATACAAAATATAAGCGGCAGAGTTGTTGCAAAAAAACAAAATGGAGTTCCCAATTTCCCATTAGCAGCTGATAATTCATTGTATCATGCCATAAATTAAACCTTTGCATTTATAATAGAGTAATTAGTCAAGGAAAAATTGGAAGGGTAATTAAACAATGGACATGGGTGACAGAGTCAAAGAGTTGATTTACACGTTTGAAATTAACTTTATTAGTATATTATATGTGCACTAATTTCAATGTAATTAAAACTTAAATTTAATGTAAATTTTGTTTGTTATATCAAACTATTTGACTCTTTTTTATATATTATTATAGGAAAGGCGTTTTTTAGTTAAATATTCTTTTGGTTTGTACGTGAAGATTATTTTACATGGTCAATCAATAAAAATTATATAAGTTATCAAAAAATATTATTCCCTTGTTTTATGTGATATAAGGGGGTTTAATTGTTAAACTATCTTGTTTTTAATGCGTACAGATATAGAATTTCCAAGTTTTTGCAATTAAATATATATATATATTCGTAAATTATATTAAAAAAACGATAGCAATAATATGCTTAGTGTAATTATATAAGTGGGACCGGAGAAGGTGGTATTATGTACACAACCTTGCCATTTCCTTGTGAATATGGAGAGATTGTTCCTATAGATCCTCAACTCAAGTATTAACAAAACACGTATGTAAAGCAAATATAGTAGTAAAAACGTTATGCAGAAAACAATTAATAAGAAGAGAATCAGTGCCAACAACAAATAATACTATAACTAAAGTAAAGGAAATAATAGGTAATACTAAAATTAAAGATAGTGAGAAATTAATAATAACAATATGGATAATGAAATTAGACAACTCTAGACCACTTACTGACCTCCTACCATAATCCTTGGCCCCGATATATATCTTCCTATAAATCTTATCTAAGGTCATGTTCTCAATAAGTTACAGGAGTGTCGTGTCATATCTAATCAACAGCTCTCCCTAAAACTTCTTCATTCTACATTTACCTCTCCTTGTATCCACAATAGTCAACTTCTCACACCTAGCCTCCTCATTGGTGAATCTGTGCATTTTTGCTTCACATGTATCCAAACCATCTCAGTCCCAAGTTCATCTCGTCCACCATGAAGGTCACTCTTACCTTATCCTGAATAATTTCATTCTAATTATGTCGATTCTAGTACGCTCATGCATCCATTCCAACATGCATTCTCATTTTTTACTATGCTCATGCGAGTTCTTAACCGATCAATACTCAGCTCTATACAATATAGCTAATTTGATCACTACTTTATAAAACTTACCTTTAATACTTGATGACACATTCTTATCATATAAGATATTGAATGCAAATTTCCATTAAATCCACCCGCTACAATACGATTTGTTACATCATTATCTTAAATCTCCCTATTTTCTTAGACTATTGATCTCAAATAATTGAAACCTCCTTTTTAAAGATAACTTGTTTATAAATTCTTATTTTCATATCTGTCACATACTGAATTATGTTAACCCAACTTACACTCCAAATATTTTTATATTTATCATGCTCAATATGAATCCTTAATTAGTTAATCATAACTACGAATAAAATATAATAAAAGAAATACTTTTTTTACTATTAACATATTAAATGTATCACATGAAATGAAATAGAGAAAAAATATATTTTTTATATTTATAAATTTTAAATTATGAATCTAGCTCGCCTGAAGTAATATGGTATTTGGAGAGAGGTGTCATTGATTACATAATCGTTGCGTCCGCTAATTATGATAATGTTTGGCCGACGTGAACTTGCCACTATTTGATGCCTTTTTGTAGTTCCATTCATCTACTTTGATGGGCCCTCTCCCAATTGAAATAGCAAGAAAAGAAAATTAAAGTTCTACTAATTAGACTAATAATTTATAATAATATTATTATTAAAATTGAAATTTGCTGTGATTTGCAATAATTGATTTTAGCTAAATATGATAGATCTATAGGTTTGGGCATCGAACCTTAAGCCAAGCGAATTAAAATATCAAGTTGAGTTGAATTCAGATGGAATTGAAAGTGAATTAAATTTACTAATTTATATTTTTAAATTTGCTAGTTGCACTCAGATGGAATTGAATTACAAACATTGTTAGTTTAAATTTAAATTAAGAATCCAAGTTCAAACAAGATTAACTTAATGATGAACATATAATAGAACAGTCGAGCGAAAAAAAAAAAGATTTTTTTTTTTTTGTAAAGTATTAAACTTTTTAAAATTTTGGAATTCTTAAAATTAAAATGTTAATTTTATTCCGTTGCACCCATAAAGTAGTATTAATTAATGCTGTGTATTAAAGTTACATTAAATTAATTAAATAAGTAAACAAATAAAATTTATTAAAAAATATTACTGTATTTATTCAGAAACAGAGTTTAATTTATTTAATAAAATGGCCGATGGCTAAATTTATTTTTATTTTTTAAAAAAAGAAGTTCAATGGATGAATTTTAGTTTTGAATTATTAAACATTTTTCAAAATGAACATTCATTCATTTCTTTCTTTTTCGTCAACCATGACAACTGAAATGTTATGAAAAATCATGTTTTGTAAAGTTGAAGGGCCAGTGGGGGGCTATTTTGGAAAGTCAGACTGATTAAATGTCTTCATTCAAGCGATAGTACATAAAAAGAATGAAACGAAGTGAGAGATCAACAGATAAGAAAAAAAGTCGAGTTGATCAGGCTTGATGGTAGTAAAAACAAAATAATATTAGAATTTAATCTTAAAAGAAACAATATTACGTATACAACGACTGATCAAATGACTAGAGTAGCTCAACTTGAGTTGAACTAAGTTGGTTCAACTAAACTCGAGTTTTAACCAAGTTGAGCTGAGCCGAGCCAAACTCTAACCAAAACCAAGTGAGTCAAGCTAAAATATGGCCTTATTGAATCCTCAGCTTGTTGATTAGCTCATCGACCATAAAAACACATAATTTGTAAACAATTAATACCTAACCACATGCTATTTTCTTGTTTATTTTTACTTATCTACTCTATTAAAAATAGATTTTTATTTTATCAATAAAAATAATAATAATTTGTTCTGTTTTACTTAAAACATTAATTACTCCTTTCAAAATTCATAAAATCTCTTTCAAAACTATATGTGAAGTCTTGAAAGTTATCCAAAATAGATCACTATGTGAAGGTATCAACCAATTGGTTCGATTTCAGCTAAAATTGGTAAACTTATTCACACTCACTAAATCCTTTTATGTATCACATACTTTCACGTTCGCATTTCATTGTTAGGATAAGATTTTGTACAATCTTTAAAAAAAAAAAAATTAATCATTTCAAATTCATTAAAAACCATACATTAATTAATATTAGTATCATGATTAAATATGCATTTCATTTTTTTCTAAACGGATATTCAAAGTCCATTATAAACAAGTAAAAGTGATAGAAGAAAATACTTATAAATACTTAAATTCATCAAATCTCTTTCAAAACTATGCAAAATGAGTCATTCACATTCACTAAACATTTTTTTTGTATCACATACTCCCACAGTTCTCATTTCATTGTCAGCACAAGATTATATACAATTTTTAAAAAAAATAATAATAATTAGAATTGTAATTACTTATTTCAAATCCATTAAAAATTATGAATTAATAAATATAGATATCATGATAAAATATTTTTTTAAAAAAAATAAATAACTATGCAAAGTTCATTATGAATAAGTAAAAGTAAATGGGGAGCTAGAAGATATTTATAACGACTTAAATTCATCAATTCTCTTTCAAACGATACAAAATTGGACGTGAAGTCTTGAAAGTTATCAAAAATAGATTACGTGTGAAGTTATCCCCCAATTTCTGTATTACATACTCCCAAGTCCCACCATTCTCATTTCATTGTCATAATTTCATACAATTTTAAAGAAAATATTAATTAAAAGAGTAATTTGATTAATATATCTTCTATTAATTAATCTTTAATTTTTATCTATTTATACGCGCATCTTAATTTTAACATAATTAATACAAAGAACAATTTTTTTAAAAAAAAATTACTTTTCTCTTAATTTTTTAAATTAACAAGTATCCAAAAATACAACTTAATGGAAACGGAGGAACTATATGAACTCAAGCTGAAATCACAAATATTTTAAGTCAATTTTTCTTCCATTACTGCTTTAACTTATTGTTTAGTCCTTCCAAAATTTAAGCTGTCCATTCATAGCAAAGAAAAATAAAAATAAACAGACAAAACAAAAGTCATTTTACACCTCTTTAAAACGTGGTAAATCGAAATACATTATTATTTAGGGCCATTTTTTTGGTAGATAAAAAGCACAATCAATATGAATACTTAGCAATAAGGGTTTTCAATTGGGGACTATATGGTAGTTGAAAGGTCTATTTCCCAAATTTAATTATTTCCACATAAAGGGTACTAATAAATAAAGTAGCAAATCATTTTCCTAATAAGTGTACTAACGTGGTATACTAGTCTAACTAAAATTTCATATGTCCATACTTTAACATAGTCACATCTCGACTCATTAATGTGTCACCCAAACTCCACATGTTTAAAACAATGTTGATTGGAAATGACATCTTTTTTAAATAATTAATAAAATAGAAGTATATATCTAATGAACAAATTAGTTAAATCATATCTAGTGAACAAATTAGTTAAATCATTTCTTTTATATTTAATAAAATAGACATCAACTATATGTAGGATTGTTGTTGTACAAGATCTTCAATATAGTACGTAGTCCTAGCTATCCACTCCACTATGATGTGGTAGAGTGTTCGTCCCAATCTCTTAGCAGGAGTACCTTTCCTTTTAATTGAGAGATTAGGACTCGGAATTGATATGACTCCTCTCAATTAGAGATTCGAAAAAAGGATATGGAGTTTATCCAAAAAATGTTTTTTGTGGTGGTACGTGGATTCACGAGGGCCCAAGCTCCCCATCTCAGCCAATCCCCTATTGGATCAAGCATCGTTTTGGTTTTAAAAAATTAACAGTGTTACTAAACCAAAATTTACGTGAAGTTTTTGTAATTACTAATTATCTCTTCAATTTTTAACTTTTTTTTGGGCTATAATGACTTTATAGATATATTAGAAAACGTTAAGCGATTTTATTGATATAAGGATAAATTAGAGAAAATAAAGTAACTTGTTGATAAAAAATAAATTTAAGCGACTTTAATGAAAAAATTTCTAAAGTTGAATGACCTTTTAAAGTTACTTCCTTCGTTGTCCTGATTTTCTTTTTTGGAAAAAAGTTGAAATATGTCAACGAATTAACTTTGAGAAAATATTTATCTATGTCATTCCTTAAAAGTTTGGCTCATCTATACCATTTCTGTTTGAGAAAAGACTCTATGCCATTATTTTGTTAACTGAAAATAGTTTCCGTTTTGTAAAATCATTTTTTACATATTGTTAATTATGATTTGGCCACATCATTAATTAAATCATTTTTAATGGAAAAAAAGGCTCGAACTTTGAGAAAAGATTCATATATGTCATCTGTTAAAAGTTTGGCTCATCTATGCCATTTCAGTTAACAAATAATAGCATGAATGACCATTTATCTCAAATGAAAATGACATAAATAAATCAAACATTTAATAAATGACATAAATAAACTTTTTTCTCGACGTTCGATAGCATAATTCCGTCCGCAAAAGATGATGTCCGCTATAACATGATTAGTTTTGGAATTGTCGATTTGGCCTCTTCAACATGTCAACCACAAGTTTAGATATATTCAGATTGATCATTTTTATATGTAATATATGAGGTGTGTGTTTACATGTTCGATTTTATATTTGTTTAAGTGTCTACTTGTGCAGTTGTACACGCCAAACTTAAAAGACATAGATATCAATAGGAGCACGTTTATTTATTTATGGAAAAACAACATAGTTAGACATACTTCACTATCATAAATACTATTATTACCTATACTTTCAAAATATTACATATCTTACCACTATAATTAAGAGTTTCATATGTATCTTACACTTAGATACACGTATTTTTGCTATAAGATACACAAAAATAGGGAAAGACGCGTGTGAGATTGGAAGAGGGAGGCGAGCAAGATTTGTATGTATCTCATATACATGCGAATCACACTAGATACAGGTATTTGTATGTATTTAGAGTGATTCACATATATTTGGGGATACCAAATACATGGGAGAGTGGCGAGCGAGATGGGAGAGAGGCGAGGGAGGTGAGCGAGATTTGCTATGTATCCCAGATACATGTGAATCTACTTGGATACAATGTATTTGCAACAAATTACACCTAAATTTAACTCATGTATCCGAGATACATGTACTCAGACAAATTTAAAAACACCAAAATTTGGTAAGACACATAATATTACAAACTAAAGTGTATCTAAGTAATTAACTCCTAAACTAGTGGATAAACTTATATCAAACTTATTATGTCAAGCTTATATCACATCATTTTAAGGTATAGTAGTAACTGTTCATGTTAGATGTTTGTTGTTGGACTTTTGTTACTGTGCCAAAAAGAAAGTTGTAGTTACCATGAGGTTTCCAGAACTTTCTGGCTGTCTGTCTCCTATAGACAATTTTATTTATAAGATTTATCCTATATTTCTACTATTTCTATGAAAAAGAAATTGATTGGACTAGCCTTCTTGGAGAGACAAGAACACTCTATTACTCTATACTTTTGGCTCTCTAATTAGAACATGTCATTGTGTCAAGTCTATTTCATTATTATTTATATATTAAAGAATCAAAATTTTAGCTCCATAAAGAAATAAATGGAATTGAAGGTGGATGACACACCCCTCTTTATAATACTTATAATTCAACATCTAATAAAATAAAATAAATCCCTTTCGTTAGTCTATTTTTCTCCACTAAAACAATCGAATGGTGTTATAAAATGGGAAAATTATATGAAATAGTAAACTATTAATTCAAATTAAATGTTATAATCACAGTTTCATTTAATTCTAATCCGTAGCAAACACTTTGCCGTTCGCCTCTCTCCCCAGAAGTCTCGCTCGCCACTCTCCCTCGCCTCTCTCACTTTATACAAACACAAATGTATAAATTGTGTTTGTGTTTGTATAATGCGAGAGAAAACTATATATACAAATACAAATATATATCTCTTCGTCCTTTACACTTATAATTATACAATACAAATCTTCCCCTGTCCAGTTCTCTTTTGCCTTTCTCTCTTTCTCGCTTTATACAAACACAAATTATACAAAATACAATGTATAATTTGTGTTTTTATAAAGAGAGAGAGAGATTTGATATACAAATACAACTGTTTTAACTCGATTCAATTGTGTACGAATTTAAATTTTATGCAGATATACAAACACAAAGAACGTATACATATACAAACACAATTTTCATAGACACAGATGTCCGATTTATACAAATCGCTGCAATTTATACAAATCAGACCCCTGCGATTTTATACAAATCAAAGTTGCCTGCGATTTTTATACAGATATGATGCTCCATAGCATGCTATATTTGTCATGGAGCGCAAATAACAAAATTGTAGCTATAGAGCGCTAATATAATTTTTATGTTTGCTTAGCCTAAAATTTACTCTTATAATAATGTTCTACTTCACTCCAGCAAGTAGTGGGCTTTTGGCCATGTAAACAAAAAAAGAAATTTGGAATTTTTAAAAGTTACTAAAATTGTATTTTGTTATACTTTTTGCAATAAATATTTAAAATTTAAATGTATTTTTCTATTAAAAAACATGAAATATAATGTTAATAGTGTTATTTTATAAAAAATAAAAATATTATGATAAATTTGTGAAAAGAAAAAACTTATAAAAGTGAAAAAATTAAAATAAGGTTTTGGGTATTGAAGTTATATTTGAAAATATTCTAGCCAGATGTTGATTTTCAAATAAAGTGAAGAACTCTCATGGCCAAACGGGTTTAAAAAAATCATTTTTAAAGTAGGTCCGTTTCTTTTTTAGGAACATTTGTAGTTTTTTTTATACACTGGGAAATATTTTTTCTCAAAATCTTTCATAAGGTACATAATTATAATTAAGGAAATTACTCTTTTTCCTCTGTTTTAGTTAGGAGTACTAAATTGAAATAGTGCGCTTGAATAAAACATGTATAATAAATATAGAGATATCATATTGTAATAATTGATATGAAATACTATTTCATTTACACGAACATGTCAGTGGAAAAGGTAGCTGTCCCCTTGCCCAACATGCAGACCAAATATGAAATATCAAAAGCCAAACTCATGACGTGAGCCGTGAGGATTATTCAAAACTATATAAGTATATAATCAATTAATTTGTAGTCGATGTGGGACTCTAACACCTTTTCATATTCATGCTTAATTGGAATGTGATCCGAGAGTTCAAATAAAAATAAACCGACTCTAATATCATGTAAAATATAAAGATAGTGATTAAATTTCCTTATAATATTATTTCAAGATCTGAATAAAAGCTATTTGTACATGTAAAAGTAATCTATCTAAGATAACAAATTACATAAAAAAAATATAGACTTAAATATCACAATCTATAATTATACTATACGTAGATATGTCTATGTACATTCGATAACCATTTATATTATAAAAATACAGATATTATAAAGTAATTGATATGAATGAAACATTTCATATGTACGAATAAGATGTCGGTAGAAAAGGTGTTGTCCCCATTGGCCCTTGCCCACATTGCAGGCCAAACCTTACAAATTTAATTTTCGAAACTTTATAATATCATAATTACTATTTCTTCCGTCCATTTTTAATTGTCATGATTTCTTTTTTTAAAGTTAAAGTATAAGAATTTTGACTAATATTTTATGATGTATTTTTTCAAAAGTTGCAATTCATAGTACTATTCGTATAGTTTTTGAATATCTATTTTTTTTTTGTTTATAACATCGAATTAATGTAATCTAATTCAACTTTGAAAATTAGTCAAATTGACTTTTCAAAAGCGCAACAAGACAATTAAAAGTGGACGGAGGTAGTACGTACTTTGCGAATAGTATAGTATTTTAAATGTTTATTTCACGACAGGTTCATTAGCATAACTATTGCTCCGGTAGGTGGTATCAATTTTCGACAACTTGCTAACTTTCATCATGAAATGGTTATCTATCCTAATTAATGTTTCGGATCTTACAGTTGGCTTTGAGCTTTCTTACTTGCTATGCCCCCACTAATGAAATGCTTTATCGGATGTGACTAACCTTTGATGTCATGACTTACATGTGCCAACTTCAACTAGGAAACTATTACTATTTTGACCTAATTAAGTTCTAAACTTTTAGGAAGAAGAAGCTCATTATTTATGAGAGGATAAAGATTCACTATTTGTCTTGTTGATGCTAAATTCAGTACCTTGTTATTTTACTAGTATATCTACTAAACTCGTATTTATTATGAATGCACATATTCTCTAGATATCTGACTTAATTTTCATATGTAATCGCGAGTTCCCCCATGGGGCTATATATGTTGATTCATTAACAAGGTCCAAACCGACGCATAATGTTACTAAGCAAAGCAACATGTGTGCCTCCATGAGTGAAATACAAAAAAAATAACTAGTAAAAACGAAAAGGGCCCAAAAATAATATAAACAAGATTATTTGAAGATAAACAAGTATTACCACAACAAAATTTATTGGACCTAAAAAGTCGTTCATTATTGAATCTAGCATAACAAGAGTATCAAACTAGACGAGAATTAGATTGACACTCGAAAAGTTAAACATGATAACTATTACTATGAGATAAAAGGTGGACTACCTAATAAAACACACAAGAGTGTAAAGGGATATAAATAAATTAAGTACTATTAAGAAGAAGTTGTTCCTTGGAAACAATTACTATTCCTTCCATTTTAATTTATTTGACCTATTTAGACTTAATACAGTCACACTGAATTTGAAATAAAGAAAACTTTGAATCATGTGATTTTAAATTAAAGATTTGTCAAATGTATCGAAATATCATTTTTAATTATATATAATCTGGACAAATTTTCATTAAACAAATCATTTTCCTCACCTTTAATTTGAGGAGTTTGTTTTCCTATAAAAAAATAGAAAATATATTTTTGAAATTCCACCATTCGAATCCTAAATGTTTAATATGTTTTCCACAATGATCATAAAGAATAGACTATGAGCATGTATGAATGGACTTATTTTTATTTCTTTGGCTTAAAAATAAATTAGTAAAATATTATTTTATTGTACCTCAACAGTATAAAAATGCTTAAAACTAATTTAGCATTAAAATACATAAGAAAAATCAATTCAAACAAGCTTTACGTAAAAATAAAGAAAAAGAATGGAGATGCGGGGTATCGATCCCCGTACCTCTCGCATGCTAAGCGAGCGCTCTACCATCTGAGCTACATCCCCATATATTCTATATTATCGCAAATAATATTAATATTTACTAAATTAAAATTGGAATTATTCCCCAAGAAATAATATTTTAATGACAATTTTAAAAAAGATTTAGCAAAGTAAACATCATATTTTTTAAAAAATATTTTATTTGTTTTGGTATTAAATTTATAAATAATAGTTGTTTTTTGTGTTGGTACTAAAAAAGGAGAAGGAATAAAACAAATGTATACACACATGTACTTATAATTTTTTTTGTATATTACTATATGCTCTTTAATTTTCATTAAGAAATTGCTATACATATACATATACATATTTGTGATTCTTATTTGGTATGTACACGATGCTTCAGATACATGGCTTATTAAGAGGTGCTTTGTTAATTTTTTTCCTCTTTACTTTTTGTTAAAATAAAGGAGGGGAAGGAGAAAAAAGGAAGAGGTTTACCAAGTAAATAGTTTCACATTGTCTTTGTATATACGTTGTTTCCGCTGCGCTCTTTTTTTTTTCATTTTGTATTTGATAAAAAGATTTTATTCATTCTATCACAATCTTAACGTCCTTATACCTTCTGTTTTGTTTCTTCTAAGCATTCTAAACTGTGATTTGCTTGGTTGATATGGAAACATTCCTAATTTCACGATAGATATTCAAATTAAGAGTACATACGTAGACCGTAGCTCACAATATGTTAAGTAATTATATTGTTGCTCTATTTAATTAGTGATTCATTTATTTTGATTTTACTAGGCCATGTACATTTATTAATATATTGTTCCTGATTGATAGAACTTGAAGATCTGCTAACAAAAACTTATACGATTGATTGAAAAATTAAACACTTGAAGAATATATGATTACAAATTAAAAGAACCAAAATGTTAAAATTATTATGAGCAATATATACCCTTAAACAAGATACATCTGGAATCATTCCATTTGTCATCAAACATATTTTTCCTCCTTTTTTCTCTATACTTACATTGTGACTTTGAAAAAACGATCAATTTGTACTAATATGAAATTGGGCAAAATCAATCTGTTTGAAGACCAATATGGATTTGGTGGAGTTGTCACATATTCCATAGTCATCGAATTATAAATGTGAAAACGAGCATGACGTGTACTCTAGAAACACACAAATCCATTCACACAATTTACCTTATAAAAGGCCTTTATTTGATCAATACATGTATCTGATGTATATTCCACCATGAATAAGTCTTTGCGATTACTCTTCAAGTTTTCGAATGATTGGTCTAAGAAATTATTATGTCATTCCAAGGATGAAATAGTAACGGATTTTTCATTAGCTGTGGAAATAACAAGAGTTGTAAGTTGAGAGAATGGTGAGGATTTCTTAATATTGTGTTCAAAGTGTGAGTAGGCAAAGCTTCCATTGTAGGTAATGGGATACCATTTCTTACACCAACTTTGAGTTTTGTAGCAAATCTTGGAGATTTTCATTCTTTCTTTGCACGTCCTGTCAATCTAGGAATATATTTAAATATTTATCAGCAGTACTAAAGTAAGATATACATAAAAGAAAGAAAAAAATGCAATCAATCTAGCTCGTTAAATTTGAACATATCAAAAGAGAAAATGCAATCAATATAATCTAACACATTGAATTTGAGATGTAGAAATGCAAACATTTAAAATTAGGTCGTAAAAATCATCCAACCTTGCGAACCAAAGTGATGTGAACTCTTTGTAAGAATTTCAACAAAAAAATTATTTATATTTGCAAGTAAATAATTTTTGTAGTGATGTTGACCATAAATATAAATAGAACTACATATTATGATTTTGTAACAAAACACACAAGATTTTAGGTAAAAAAAAAGAAAAGAAAATACATAAAAACCCCCAGAACTTAGTCGGATAACTTACTTTAGCACTTAAATTGCACGGATGTTTAAATACCCCTTTAACATATTTGAAGTGAATTAAATGCACCCCTGAGGGATGACGTGGCAAAGTGAGTGAGTTCACTCACCTAATAGTGTGTGAAGGAATTAAGAAAACTTATAAAATCATATACATGTCATCTTTTTATAGGTCAATATATAATCAATATTTTAAATATTATTTTCTTAATATATTAAATTTTATTAAACTATATGAGTTTTCTTATTGGCCCACAAAACTTTTAATTTTCTCTCTCTTTATTTTATTGTCTTCCCCAATAAGCTTCTTCTCCATTGAAACATCCTTTTTTCCTCCATCTTCATCTTCAACTCTATCAGCTACTTCAATTACTCGTTAAATCCAAAGTTTGTATTCCAACGACTTCATTGAACGAAATTTGTTTAATTTTTCAGAAATTGAAATTTATAAAATGGTAGATTTGCAATTTTTTTATTTTTTCTAAATAGATCAATTTTATTATTCTATTCATTTTATTTTACGTATAGAAATTTGAGTAAATTAAATAAAATCCGCACTGATTAGCATATTCAAGTGCGGATTCAAGTCATTAACAACAATTATATGCTTAATTTTATCCTCCATTGAATAAAATTCGAACTTATATCTTCTTTCCTCATTAATTTTATTTTGAATCGTTTACGTTAATGTTCTTTTCATAAGAGTAGTTTGAAGAAAAAAGGGTGGGGATAGAGAAACAACTTTTAAAAATGGGTTAAAGATTTAATTTCACAAAGATTTCCGTTAATATAAACCTAAGCTATTTGTATTAAGAAAATGGACAAAGACCAAACTTGATAAGTTTTTGAATACTTAAAGGACTAAAATCGGTAAGTTTATAGTTAAGGGACTAAAGTCGGTAAGTGTATAGTTAAGGGACCAAATCTGATAAGTTTTTGAATACTTAAAGGACTAAAATCGGTAAGTTTATAGTTAAGGGACTAAAGTCGGTAAGTGTATAGTTAAGGGACCAAATTTGATAAGTTTTTGAATAGTTAAAGGACTAATTCCGTTAAGTGTATAGTTAAGAGACCATTTTAGACCTACTCCTATAGTTAAGGAACTATTTATGTCATTTTCTCCATATTATTAGAAATCAAAAGACTTTTTGTTTCAAAACTTTCAAGACATGAACATGACTTTATGACCTTGTTTTTGAAGATTATTGTTTTAAGATATTTTTAGGATCCTTTTTAGACTTGCTATTTCAATATTTCATCCTTGAATTGATTTGTCTCTCTTTGACTGAATCTCATAAATATCTATCTTGAATTAGTTTGTTTTCATAGAGTGAAAGAAAAGTTACCTATAATATTATTTACAATTATAAGATGGTTTCCATTTCAAAAATATAAAAGATGAAGGAGTTGTTAAACAATGAAGGTAATATAGTGCTCTGATACCTTTTACATGATTGTAGTGTAAAATGAAAAACTTGTCAAAGGATAATGAATGTTACTACATCTTATGAATAAATACCTTATAATATGCATCAAATGTATAATATTTTTTCATGTATATGTTTTAAATTGAATTTTATGCTTTTACTTGGTCTTCCACATCTCTGAGCAACAAAATTTTGTGATTGTTGAATCCAAAGGAACCTAAATATGACATTTAAACCCATAATCACTCACATAAAAAAAATGTCATAAAAATACTAACTTGATCAATGATTCTAGAAACAAAGATGCTAGCTCTTCAACACTTGTGAAGGTCTTCTTGATATATCTATTCACGGTCTAAAAAGATCTTTTGATAAAGTTGACAACTTTGATATCAACAAGATCAAAGATTATACCGAAGATCTAAAAACATGAATTAGTGTCTCAATTACTTACCAAGAAACTTGTTTAGAAGCTTTTTCAGAACATAACAGGTGACACTAGTGAGAAAATGTAGGACTTGGTAAAAATTGCAGGGAAGCTCACTAGCAATGGCATATTGTCAATTGTCACGATCACTAGTTTTGTGTAAAACACTATCCATCGCCCCGTGAAATATATTTCAATATAATTTAGAAGATTATTCATTTTAATTTTTTTTTATAATTATGATGTACGGGCCAACTTTGCGTAGACCTCGACTAATTACATTTCATTTAAATAATGTATGTCATGATAACAAAACGGTAGTGCACTAGAGACTAGACTGCTTCCTCATCCCTTTCAAGTTGTTCTCTTTGTCCTTTTGATATGTTTTCTACAGATATGACTTTGTTGGCTAAGAACCGAACGGACATCATTGTTTCTATTTCTCACACTCTTCTACTCCTTATCTTATCTTTTTCAATTGTTTGTTTTCTTGCATCTCTAACTTTGAGTTGCACTTAGAAGGGTTAAATTAGAGGAGAAATTCTGATGAGGATCAATGTTTAACCTAACATCAAATGAAAGTATAACGTTTAATACCTTAATTATACCAAATTGGCATTTGATATTTGGAAATCTGAATATTGATAATAAGATCTTTATGTTATTTAACATAACACATTGGTGATGTTCCTTTTTTCATAGAGAGTTAAGGAACCTCATGTTATTAAGTTTTTAAAATAATAATATGAAGTGATTCATATTTTATTACACATTCTTGAAGATAAATGGATTTCTACATTAATTTATTTTTTATGCCATAACTTAAATTTCTCAGGTCACAAAAAATGCCACTCTTTTATCCAAGTTGATATCTATTATCTTTCTATATGGTATAGAAGATTTCAAAAGCTTAGAAGTATTTTGAGGAGACATGCCGAACTGAGGAAGTACTAAGCTGGACCAGCTTCTCAACAAAATAAGTGTATTTGAAGCTTAAAGGTGATTTTGTCAAGGGGGATTGGAGAAGGTTAGTATGTAATAATGCAACACCACCTAAATGGACATTCACATTATACTCATATGATTATTAGAGAAAGACTAGCTATATGGGGGGTGGGTGATGATACATTGCATTATAAATAATAAAAAGATAAAAAAAAAAGAAAGAAAAGAAATACGAACCACAAATTAAAGCCATAAGTATTTTTGAAAACCAACAAAAGTACCATCGAACCTAATAAGTTGAGTTAGCCCTCAAATGTCCACTCGCTTAATAGGAGTCAACAAAATTTACAATCGTTCAATATAAAACTAAAATGCAAAGACAAGGACAATAACTTTTCAAGTATAAACATGATGTTAGGATTAAACCCGAGTTGCAGATCTCAAGACTCTTGAAGACTTGAGTTGAATCCTCAATGACCCATGTGTAGACATCTCATGTCTAGCTCGTGACGTCTCCGCTGAAGACATCTCACCTATGTCTATAGCCTAGCCGATCTTGATGCCCCATTTATGACATGTGATTGCCCAACTCTCATCGCTCTGACTCGTCGTCGTTTGGTTAAAGATGGTTGAGGTGGTCATGAATTTGTGCAAAAATAACAACAGTAGATTGTTGCTGATAGAATCCTCAAATCAAGAAAAAAACATACCAAAGCAAAGCGAAAAAAGAAAGGAATCCCCCTATCACAGTTAGCAAAACTAATTTCAAGTGTAAAAAGGTATAATCTCTTTTGCTCTATTATGAACATTAAACAAAACTCTTCAAGAGTTTAAAAGGTAACTTATTTTTTCTATGATGAAAGAGCAACAAGAACCCCATCACAATATAGAACAAACTAATCCTAAGTGTTTGAAAGGAAATTTTTTCTGCTCTATTAGGAACATTAAACAAAACAACAAGAACCCCATCACAATAGACAAAACTAATTTTGAGTGTTTGAAAGATAATTATTTTCTGCACTATTATGAACACTAAACAAAATAGCAAGAATCCCATCACAATAGACAAAACTAATCTCAAGTGTTTGAAAGGTAATTTTTTTTGCTCTATTATGAGCATTAAACAAAACAACAAAAGTCTCATCATAATTGACAAGACATTATCTAAGTGCTTAAAAGATAACTGTTTTTTCACTATTATAAAAACACAGCAGGAATTCCCTCACAATAGACAAAACTACTCCTAAGTGTCTGAAGTTAAACATTTTTTGCTCTATAATGAACATAAATCAAAACAATAGAATCCCATCAATTAAATATATATTTTCTTTAATATAAATGCTAAAAAATACAATTATATATTATCACTAAAAAATAAACTGATTCATTTTTCTTGGTGAGTCACATACGAAAAAATTGAAACTTTTTTTCTTTAAAACCCTAAAATATCGAGATGAAGAAAAAAAAAGTTAAGAGTTTCATATCTTCCTCGATGGTGAGAACAAGTAAGAATCTTCCATTATTTCTAGACCTTGCCCACTATATGTCACATTATGTTTCATATGCTTGAAAGTGTTTGGTTACACTCGAACAATACAAGTTAAAACAATTAAACTCTTGTTGAGAAAATATGAGACCTAGGATGGGAGGCGCAGACAGTCTGGATGAAAGCAAAGTCACATGAAATGACTTAGCCCTTCAATTAATGGAAAACACAAAGGAATGTTGAGGACTTCCATACCTAAAGGGGCACATTTCAAAGTTACAGAGTTTTATCCTACAACTACTAATCATGTACCTCCTTAGCATTATATTAAACCAAAATAGTGGAGCATTTGAAAAAAAATCAAATGTTTGACCATCGAATGGTCTCCAATCATCACGTATTGCCTCACTGAGGGCGTCAAGGTTCACAACGGAAACTTATGATGAGAGAACAACATTTTGAGCTACCGCTACAGCTGGAGCTGGTTGTTGTTGTTCCATCACAATATTTGGAGCTGGTCGTTGTTGTTCCATCATAACGTTCTCACTAGAAACATTTCCAATGACGCTGCCAACAAAATAATAGAAATAAATCAGTAGGTTAGATAAACAAATCCTATGAAAAAAATATAAGTTAATACATTTGCCTTTGATTGGTCTAGCATTTCCATTGTAATACAATAGCTGTTATATCCCACAGCTCCTCTAACATTATTGTACAATTTGGTTATCATTGATGTTAAATCTTGATTAGCCATTTTTGAAATACATGTTAGATGAATAAAATAAATGAGAGTTTGATGGACTTTCTATCGAGAACGATGAGAACTACTCTCCAATTTCATTTCATGTATGTGTTTATGACATCTATCTTTTTATTTCATTTTATTTTAATTAGGTACAGGTTCAGCTAGCTGAAAGTAGAATTATAATGTACATAAAGGTGTATATGTTAGGATTTTGTCCTAATTTTCCTACCTTATTAGAATTTTATTCTTCTCTTGAAAGAAAGTCAAAGCAACACTATAAATGATTTAACTTTTCTTTAAAGCTTCCTTGATAGAAAGGTTTGAAACTGTATAAATTGATGACCCTTCTTTTCATACCACAACACAGTAACATTCACAATGTAGACGTTTACGAGTTTTGTTTATGGGGAGATTTCGCCCAATATGTTTATGTTATTCAATATTAGTTTTATTATATGTAGATTGTTTGGTCAAACTATAATAATAATTATATATTTTTAGTATGTTATTTGTTGTTTGATTTATCACTCATAATTTGCAATTATAAGCTTGCGCATGACATCCTGATTCATTTCGAACCAAACAAGTGGTATCAGAGCACATGGTTCAATGATCCAATGATTGAACAAGATTGAAGACAAGTTCAAGTGATTTCAAATCAATTTGCAACAAATTTGATGATGGAGGATATTTTTGTCCAACTACATGTGTAGAAGAAGTTTTAAACCATATTTTCAACATTACTGGTTGCAATTTTTAAAAATAAAAGAAAATATTATTAAACCATTTTTAACCCATATATTTTAAATTTTATTTTGGGTGTTTATTAGATACTAATTTTTATGAGAAACTGTACTAAAATACACAGAATATCCATGATATAGATTCTCTAGATAGCTACATGAACATTCATAATTCATATAACTATTACCAGTAACATTGATCCTCTAAATAACTACATTCATCGTTTAGAATTTCAATTTCACGTATAATAATCAGAAGCTAGTCAAAATTAAATATTAAATATTGTTAATATGAATAAGTTTTTATACTATGGATAAATCTTAAAAAAATATTATTCACAAAAGAGAAGCATATGTTTTTTTCAAATAAAATTAATCAAGTAATGGATATTACCCTTCAGTTAAGTCTGTTTACTTGGCCGGACAGATATACCAAATCGGGCTGAACCTGATTTCCATAATAAAGGACTAGGCTGGCACCGGTTAAAATAGTGAAAGAAGACAAAAAACCGGCCCGTGCCCGGTTAGGGTTTTGCTATTGGGATTGATTTCTAACAATGGGTCGGATCGGCCTCGAATTTCAATAATGGGACGGATCGGGCCAAATGAGTTATTTCTTTTTAATCTATTTTTATTAATTATTAATTCGAAAGTTTGAGTCAATTGTCAATATAATGTATTGTTATTTATTTAATTTTGTAATAATTATAACTATTTATG
>JAJOOR010021466.1:0-20626 GCA_036250505.1 Solanum acaule | reverse complement strand
TGTATCACCACTTAGGCTCATAGTGGTGGTTGTCGGTTAGAGAATCTCCCACAGAAACTATATTATTTTATTATATGAGTAAAGTTGAGTTTGTTATTTCATTTTCTTTAACGAACTAAGTTGTTTTCCACTGTTTTACAAGCTTTCTATATATTGCATATGTTTATCACTTTATATTGAGTTAAGTTATTCAGGAGTTGAGTAGAGCCAAGGTAAGTGTTTATTTCAGATTCTTTTTAAGCCTATCTTGTGTTTAGCATTCCAACTCGCATACTCGTACATTCAATGTATTGATGCCAATTGGCCTGCATCTTCTTATGATGCAAACACAAGTAACCAAATCATCACCCAGCACCTCGTTGATCCAGTTGAGCACTCGGAGTCAGTTGGTGAGCCTCCTTGCATTCTGGAGGACTCATTTTAATTTGTTTTCAGTATTTCATTGTTAGGATGATCGGGGTCTTGTCCCGACATCCCTCTTTGTTTTAGAGGCTTCATAGATAATCAAACAGTTAGTAGTTTAGTTGTCTTTACATTGTTATTTCTTATGTTAAGACTTGAGTTGCCACTTTTGCCAAGTTGAATGTTGACTTTTAAACATTCTAAATTATTTTATTTAACAATTGAGTAAGTGCATTTGATCATTGTAATAATGCTTAGAGTCTTCCACTGAGTAAGTAAGTCAGGCCAAGGGTTCGCATAGGGCCAGCGATGGTTCTCGAGTTCCAGCCACGTCCGGGGTGTAGGCTCGAGGCGTGACACTAAGCTCTCAACTTCATTTTGGTTTTATTTGTTTTTCGACTCAACAAAATTCCATGTTTATTGCTCTAATGTTTGTCACCAATGATATTTTGTCGTAGTCTTGTTTCTATTACTATCTGTTGTTTCATGTATTACCTATTGTTTCTTGTTCTTATATTATATATGTCCTTTTTTCAGACTGTTTGTGTCTTGAGACGGGGATCTACTTCACTTTTGAGGTAGTGCTATGGACTACGTACACTCTACCCTCCCCAGACCCACTTTGTGGGAATATACTTGGTATGTTATTGTTGTTGCAGTGTATTTTGTGGGTAACACAATCTTCATCTTCCCATTCATTTTCTAACACTAATCGATCCTGTTTCGTCACAGTTATTATACTTTATTGTTTTCATGTTGTAAGAAAACGGGTCTTATAATATGGTGTGGTTGGGTTTGATGATGACTCTGTCAAAGTTAATGCGACTATAAAGAACTATTTAAATGCAATTTTTAAAGATATGAGATTCAAATTGAAATTACTAAATTCTGTCGAACTCGTACCTTAGCCTCCGAAAAAATGGGTTGGTGCAGGGTTACTGATCTCACTCTCAAATCAATGTGATAATATACACAGATCTCAGGCTCATCCATTTCACATGGTGCATGTGGCCAACTTGGCATCTCTAAGTCAAGTTGTACTATTTTTTTTGCCTTGGATATTTGTTAATATTAATAATGTCAACTGGCCACACCATATAAAATTGACCAGCCTGGTATCTTAAGATATTCTAATTTAAAGACTTCATTAAGAAATACACTAATTTTACAAGTTCATGAAAAGTAGGGGCTATAATTTGGAGTAACTCGTAAAGTTGTTGCCATGTGATCCGGAGATCACGGGTTCAAAGCTGTGGAAACAAGCTCTGGCAAAAGTGTAAGGGCCGCACACAATAGACCCTTGTGGTTCGGCCCATTCTCGAACCCCGCACATAGGCATGCATTTTAAGATGTTTTAATACAAATAGTCATCAAAGGGCTTTGATTAAGATACACACACTTATGCACGTTCATGTACCAGCTTGCCATTTAAGATAATGCAAAGACTTAGGTAAATGGAGTTCATCAACATATATATATACTCCATCTATTAGGTTACATTTAGTTGTTATCGCAGGTAACCCGTCCTATTTTGAAGATACAAATTCCATATTTTGTGCAATGCATTTTAAATTGATACCACAAAAGATTGTTAATTACTCTATTGTTCCTCCCCTTCATCACAGTTAATGTTTCTTTTTTCTTTTATCGATAATAATAACACACTCAGTGTAATCCTACAACTCGGGTTTGGAGAAGGTAGGATGTATGCAAATTTTACCTCTACCTTTATGGGGTAAAGAGACTGTTTCCAATAGACCCTCGACTCAAAAGAAATGTTATAAAAGTAAGACCGCAAGAAAATATAACAACCAAATAGCACAACACAGAGAAAATAAAACAACAAATAGTGCGACATATAGAAGAATAGGAGACTACACAATTACTAAATACTACTGCAATGATGAGAAGAGGAAAAGGAGGAGGCAATCCCCCTATTCTCCCACATGAAGTGCGACCAAAACCCAACTACCTACTAACCTTCCTCCCTGTAATCCTTCACCTCCATACCTTCCTATCTAAGGTCATTTCCTTAGTAAGTTGGAGCTGTGCTAAGTCATATGTAATCACCTCCCCGCAATGTTTTTCCAGTATACCTCTGCCTCTCTTAACTCTTGCTACAACCAACCTCTCACATCTCCTAATTGGTGTACCCTCGCACCTCCTCTTCACATGACCGAACCACCTCAACCTCACTTTTCTCATCTTGTCCAGCATGGAGCCACTCCCACCTTGTACCAAACAACTTTATTCCTAATCATATCTTTTTTTAGTGTGCTCAGACATCCATTTAAGCATCCTCATCTCATTATCTTCATCTTCTGGATGTGGGCTTTCCTGACTGACCATCACTCTACCCGTACATCTCTACCTCATAAGTTACATCACTAAACGTCATTTTAATCTTATTAATAATCAAATACATTGTAAGAAAACAAATCTTATATGGGTTGCTGAAGGGACTCTCAAAGTCAATATGATTATAATATAAGTATTTAATTTGGCCTCCAGATGCAAGCCAACAACTTCTAATAATGTAAGCTAGCTGGCCACACCATGTGAAATGGATGAAACCTGAGACTAATTTAAATGTTTTATATTCTATTCTAAACTAAAAGAAAGGCTCAGAAGAGACTTCACTATTAACGTAGGCTAAACAGTATAATTTTCCGACGAAGGGGCTCAATTATCACCCCTTTGCAAATAGTGGCTCCGCCATTGCTTTGGAGGGGGCAAAAATTAAAGACCACCCTAAAATAGGGAAAGTTCGTGCAAAAACTTGCAACGTAGATTGATCATAGCTGGAAATTATATGCAACATCAAACACACTGTTGCATCTTTGGAACATAAATTTATCAGAAAAATATCAAATACATTGCTAGCTCTGTTCAGGTTTTATGTAGGCCTTTTTTGAGGAAGAAGAATCATAGACAAGCAGAACACAATGAAAGAGATGCAGCCGATGAAACAGACAGTAACGGCGAGACCAACTGAATGTTCTAAAGTAACATACATACCAGTTGCAAATGCAACTACAACGGCTGCCATGGCGTAAATCTGCAATGCAATTGCCATATTATAAAGCTGAATAATAACTTTTAACTCTGTTACAGCTGATATTGCATTTGCTGCCATGGCAAAATAGGCAAACACAGCACCAGAGGAGCAAGTAAAGGCGATGGCATCCGAAACAACAAATACACGGAATGCTGTTCTCCTTAATAGAATTGCCATCCCTTTATTGGGGCTATTAGTATCACTTTCAAAACCTCCTGGCAGTGTGAAACCAGCTGTGAAGGTCACTGTCATTAATAGAGTTGCCACAACTAAATGCATTTGAGCTGTCTTCATAATATTTTCGACTACTTTTTCATCTCGCCTTGCTCTGTCTTCATGATCATTACCCTCCGACTCCGCCTGTGGTGGTACCACCAACATCATCCCGCTTGTTGCAGAGAATAAGTGCGACAGGACTGTTTCTACAACCGCGGACATGGCCATTCTTTTTTATTTAGGCTATTATATATCTAAATTTGTGATCTTGGTAATTCCCTTGCTTTCTCTGGAAGAAACATTATATAGGAAAACAATCACACTCTTAATAGTCAACTCTCTACTGAGTCATTTTTTAATAGTATTATTTTAGAATAGAAGAAATATACAAGTCTTCATTTGGTGTGCAAGATTAATTCAAAGATGCTAGTTAGGAATTATGAATTTGGCAGACCAACCAATAACATCAATAGAAATATTTAGCTACTATCATCATATCATATCATATCATATATCATCATATCATATATTACTAAAAGTGGGAACAATCTAAGTCAAGAGTTGAATTACGAAAATACCCCTTACCAATTAATTTATTTTCTTAAAATCATTTTAAAAAATTATTTTTCCATTTAAAATCAACTTCATAACTACACCTCTTCATTTTCCTAACTTATCAACATATTATCATAAATAAATAATAGATAATAATAATTATTATTATTAAAAGTGGAAAGCTCCAAAATTTGAAGTTGGATTGCCATGTTACCCCTATACTAAATAAAAAAGATATAAAATATTTTATTAATTAAATATTAAATAGTAATCATAAATTAATTTGTCATTTTTCCTTCACATATAAAAAAAGAGAAATAAAACTTCTATTAATTTAGTAATTACTAAGTATATATATCAGTGGAACCAAAATATTTTAAAAATTGAATTATGAAAATGTCCATAAAATATTGAATGACATTGATATCCCTCAATCAAATATTATTCCTACAATAATATTGTACAAGAATATAAATATAAACTTAATTCAATGCATATATACACGAAAATATCATTAATATTTTGTCATTTATTTAACTCCTATTTATGTATTATTTTTTTTGCTAAAAAGTAAGTCTACCCTCTAATAAATATAAATAATAATATAGCAAATGAATGAACTAGATAAATCAAAAGACGTGGAGTTATGTGTATTCAATTTGTGTAAATGTTTTATCTTCCGATTCCTAATGCAAAAAGTAAAACATCTGTTCGTAACAATAAACATATGGAGAATTCGAAAAGTTGCTTGGTATATTCATTGTGGAGTAAATTCTTTTGATAAATTCAATACAATATATATTTATTTACTAAATGCTATATATTGTGTATATATAGTGAAAAACACAACACAACTATCCCAATTCATCAAATTATTAGATTATCAATCCTACTTTTTTCATATTTATTTTGTGTTTGTGTCTCTTTTTTCTATTTATGTTTATGTTCTCTATTTTTTCTATTCACATCATAAGTTATATATTGTCTTTAATTCGACTTATTCATATATGTTTTTTTATTAGTTGAATGTTCATCTTACTTGGGTAGGTAAACGTGTGTATCATAGTTATTTCACCTCTTGCAACATAGAAATTTTTCATGAAATATCAAATCAAGTAAGATTACTTTCTTTTTAATTATAACTTCTTGGAATATCATGAAACTGTAAATTCTTGTTTGTGTTAATTTTGGTTAGGAATCAATTTACATAATTTAACTAATATTTTTTGTTAATCACAGATGATAGAACTAATAATTTTGAATTAGGCAAAGTGTACGTGTACCTATAATAATTATGATTTATATACATTGATTAGATATTTTAGCAATTATTATTTTTATCACTAATAATAACTATTTTTTTGTAGGTGTACACCACAAAATTGGCAATGATCTAGTAGCTATCATAAGAAAGGTATATGTTGATCTAATTTATATGCAACTTTTACAAAACACAATTCACATTTGACATTAAAATTATGAGTTATGACATATTAAACAAAAGAAACTTTTATCAAGAATTGCATATTGAAGTTATTGGTTTGAGCTTGTGTATTTCTCTTCAATTTTTGTGAAACTTATCACACACTTATTATAATATTTTCAAAGTTCTTATACTTAATTAGCATGGGATACACGAGCAACATACATGTCTGAGTATATAAATATCGTTATAACAACTCAACACAACTTAGCATGAAACACGCGTGCCTAGGACTAGTAAATAAATAAACATCAGAAAACACTCAATTATTGAAGAGAGAAGTGACAGGTTTTTCTAGGCGACATGACAAAATAGTCTGTGAGAAAAAATAAAAAGTGTGAACTATGTTATCATGTGGTGTGTAAATTAAAAGAGAATTGTTTGTTTTGAATATAATCATAGTAGACTGAAAATACAAGTGAACTAGGTTAGGCAGTTGAAGCCTGCCTAATACCCCCCCTCCCCCCCCCCCCCCCACCCCCACATCCCTCTTGATCAACTTCCATTTATAGTTCAATGAAGAATAAGACCCTATAATCTGGTGAAGCTATAGGAGATAGGAAGTTAAAAGGATTGGATTGGGGTTAGGGTAGGCATGTTCAAACTTTTTTTTTGTTGTAATCCAGTAGCATAGAATCTTGCTTTATCTTGACCTTCAATATGTTTTTTTTTTCTGTTGTAATCTTGTCATCCTTTCTATAGTATTTTTCCACGATTCCTTCACGTCCTCATAATTCATATATAGGCTGTGACAATGACAATTCAATCACAAGTACTACAAAAGAGACATTTAGCAGTAATTGAGTTAATGTCATTGCATCCAATGTCACTAAAACCTTTAATGACATTTATATAGAGTATTGATTATAAATGCTCATATTTATTGATTTTTTCCATTAAATACAATATAGTGGCAAATTATATTATTGCCACTAAATCATTTATTTATTATAGTGAGGCTGTTTATAAGGACTCATGGCTGGCGTCTTCTTGTCGTCCATTGCTTATTTAGTTATTGTGAAGATCATTATGTTGAATTGTAGGAAAGAAGATCTATTACATGTTGTGTGAGCTATTTAAACTCTATGAATACATAAACTATCTCGTAGAGGTAGATAGATTATTTTCTAAAGACTCTTGATATCGAATGTGATCTTTTATTACTCGAGAGAGATCACACCGTTCTTGTTGATGAATTTTAACAATAAACCTAAACAAAGGATAGTTAATAAAGAAGAACGGAAGAAGTAATTGACAAAGTTTATAAAGGCGACTTAAATTTAAAGTTTTACATGAAATGATAAAATTCAACATTCAAAAAAGTGATTAAAAGACAACCTAAGCTTGGAGATAGGATTAAAAGAAATGATTAAAATGCAATCTTGAACCTAGGGGAAAGAAGTACCAACATCCTTTTCTCCATTGTTGTTTCTCCCTTTTCTCTCACAACCAACATTCTTTTCGTTTGTTTTGATACTTGAATCTTCGTTTGCTAAATGATTCATATTTGGGTCTTCTTCAGTTGGACGATTCCAATTATATTCATCTTCAATTGGTGAGAGCCTGGAAGTACACTGTGGAAAGAAAGGAAATTTGATGAGATAAGAAAATAAGTTTAACAATTTTTTTTATTTTGTCAAATATCTAATTATCAAAAGTAAAGAAAAAACAAACTATTGTTGAATAATATTAGAAACTTGTTGAAAATACTTGATGTTACAGAAGAAGATAGACATGAGCTTTATATGAATTACCTTATAAAGGTTATCGATGGAACGAAATTTGGTACTTCTCGGTATTCCTTGTGTGATATGATAGTTTCCATCAATTTCATCTTTTGCCAAAAGTCTCGAGCCATAATTGATAGTATTGTCGTTTATAATACGATCAAAATTATCTGGGATACCATTTTCACATGTAATTTTGGTGAGATCTGACTCACCTGAAAATTATATGTGAGATTGCATGATATATGTGAAACAAATTAGAAGTTCAAAAAGTGGGATTGAAGCTTTAATCTAATGACTGTATTTTAGGCTACCAATGTGTTTTGTGCCATTTAGGCAAGAGTTTAAATTACCATGCACTCATTGATTTAAATTTAGGATAATTCTCTACTTTCGATGGAAAAAAATTCAAATAATTAACATAATTTTAATTTTGAAGATGTAAAATTCCTTAAGTACCATCAATATTTTCTTCTTGTTGTTGGTCAGGAAGTTCCTCCTCAACAGAATCCTTTTGATCCCGTCTTATGTTGCTTTCGCTGCATTCTTTAAATTTCTCACTTTCTAACTCCTGAGAATCCATATTGTTTCTTAATAAATGATTGGAGATAGAAAAGTATAATGTGGAATATAATAACCATGCTCAATAATTTTTTTAAATAGACATAAGTACTCAATTACCTCGCAAGCATGAAGGAGGGGATACAAACACATATTGTCAATGTTATTGTCTATTAAGGTAACACTATAATTATCCAATGGGTTATCTTCACCAAGGCTCTCAAACTCACCTGAAAATCATAAATAACCAAATGAAACATAATTAATAGTATAAGTCATTTATAAGTTGTTGAATAAACTAATAAATTATGTACTGTGAATAATTTGTTGTTCATAGTCGTCTGCATCCATCCTCTCTTTCATGGAAAGTTGCGAATTGCTTCCCCTGTTCCCTTGAAACAATATTAGTAAAATTTTTATTTTACTAATTTATTAATGATACGTTGAAATTAATTTTTCTGACTACCAATACTCCAATTAATTTTTAAAAAGTTATTTAATAATAAGATTAAAATTTAAAAAGACATTAATTCTCTTTTAATTTATTAAAGTGAATAAGGAAAATAATAATCAACATAAGTCAAGTGTAAGATGCTGAATGAATTAATTACGTACCATAAATAATTTTTTGCTTTCGCTTGTTCGGTAATATTTTCTTGGAAGAGTCCCCTTGGTCCTCTCCAGAAGATTTCTTATTCCTCTTGGCATCTTCTTTCTTTTTCGTTTGTGCTTCGAGCATATTGGGCATATACTATGGAATGAAAAACAAAAAACAAGATCAACTAATTATTCAAATTGACAAATCATGCTCGCAAAAAGCAAGATCTTCCCTCCATACTAAAGAGTATAAAGTTGAAACACAAATGAAATTCTAGAAATCACAAAAGGAACTTAGTTAGGTTAATATACACATATGCCGTTGAAGCTACATACACTTTATCCTAATCATCACCGTACATATACACTGTATTTCATAAAGTAAAAATGATTGAAAAAAGTAGAAATAGATATTACATATAGATCTAAGAGTCGAAACAAAGCTTTTTGATTTGAGAGAAACATAGAAGAATGATTCTAAGGGATGAAGAAAGCATCATCCTTCAGTGATGCTCATTCTCAGATCGAGATGGAAGTCTCGTTCTCAGATTGGAAAATATAATTGAGTGAATGCCTGTGGAAAAATTGATGAAAGTCACATTGTATTTAAATGAAATTGTTCATACATATCACTACACAGCAAAAAAAGCAACATACCTAATGTTTTCCCACAAGTAGGATTTGAAAAGGGTGAGATATACGCAAACTAGGGTTTGAAAATAGGAAGATGTACACAACTTTTGCTACAACCTTTTTGGGGTAGAGATATTTTTTTCGAGACAAAAAAAAATAGAAACAGGATTGCAAGAAGGAGAAATCAAACATTTGTCAATCTTGTTAATTACAGGTTTTAAAATTTATTAGAAATGGCCTATAAATTCAAAAACAAGACACTCGCTAAAATGAACTGCAAATTTATAAATGAACACAATGGCAAAAAATTGAGAAACAAAACAAGATTTGAATTGAATCAAACTCACCATCACGTAATTCGAGTCCTTTATTGCGAGAAAATAAAAGGTAAAAATGAATTGAATAAAATGAATGAGTGAATTAATACCGTCTCAATCGCGTTTTTATGTTCCTCTTGGTTGTTGATTTATCCCTTTAAAAAATTCAAGTAAGTGAAGAAGCAAATGATGTCGCTAATCGCCTATATTGATTCAAGTGTCTCCTCTTGACTGCTTATATTTTTTTTTTTTAACTAAAATGAAAATGAAAAAGTGAATCAGACAGTATCTCGCCTTTTATATGTACACTCTCGATTGCTGAGCTGTTTCTTGAAAACTATGTTTGTTCAATTTTGGAAAATTTATTATTTGTCCATAAAAGGTAAGAAAAAATTTTAAAGTGCAAAGGTGTGAACAAACTAGAGTTTTAAATTAATTATTGTGAAGAATTTTATTATTCTGCTAATAGTGATATTTTGACATTAATTGAGAAATTTACTTAAAATATATCATTTATTTCTTTTACCTTTGTCATTTATTATATTTTGTAGTGTGTATTAATTATAAGGATAATACATGACAACTTTGATTTTGACTTTGACCAAATAAATTTAAATAGTTTTCATAGAGTTAGTCAAATATCATATCTAATGCAAACCATCAGAATCACTACAATATTGATATAGGACATTAAATTGTGAATGAGGTAATAATATTTTTCTTACAAAAGATAATAGTCAATTTGACCTAACATTAAAGTTTTGAATTTATGTTTTGGAGTGGAAGACTCCACATCTCTTTTCTTTAAACTTGTTTATATTATGAAATTCACAAATATGTGACACACATAAAACAATATATTTGTAATTGTTCATATAATACTATAGGATATATTAAAATAAAATAAAAACTCAATTTTAAATTAAATGAAAAACATTCTCTTTTCCTGCAATATGATAGACAAACAATTTATGGGTAAATGAAATTAAAAAAATAATTGTTATGTCGTATGTGTTTATATGTCTCCTCTTAATTGTTGAACTATTCCTTTGAATAGTAATAGCATCAAGATATTTAGTAAAGAAATTAAAAAAAATGTTGAAGATAAATTTAATCCTGGTGTGGGAGACAAAAAATGTATAAATATTAGAAAAATAAGCTTATTTATAAAATATAGTTTTCAATGAATGCAATTCAATTGAAACCCCTCCCCAATAGATATTTTCTTCATTGCTTTAGAAAACTACATTCATCGAGTTTGGATCATTCAAATTTATTGCTTTATAGTTTAAAAATGCAACAATATGAAGAGATAAAAGTTCTAACTATCACAATCCAAAAATTTGGTGTGATGAGATCTGCCTTATCTAATCAAGACAGGTCAACCTAAACAATCATTGACAAGGGTAAAGACGGAAGTAAGAAAGGAAATAAGGACTAAACATAACGTAAGAATTGCGGAAATGATAACATAACAAAACCTTTCCCAAAATCTGGTGTCATGTAAACAAGCCACTAGGTAAATATACAGATTTTTATAAAAGAACAAGTCTGGATGTCTACAATCCTAGAATAGTATAAAGACATAGTCAAGAGTAAGTGACGCCTTCCGCGATGACTAGCAGGTACCTCACAAACTCCTCAAATCAAGCCTCGGACACTATGCGAAAGGAGGATTAGGATGAACGGGGCTCATAAACTACACAAGTGTAGAAAACAAGGGAGTGAGTGATGAGTGGTGGATTTCCACTCATTGAAGGCTCTTTTCATAGTTACTTTGACTTGCTTTAGTTTAGAATTGGTGCTTTTAATGTGGTTTGCCTCATATTTGCAGGAAAATGAAATGGAGAGTTGATTAAGAATATGGTTGAAGAAATTAAGAGGAATTGAAGCAAGAAGAGGTCAATTAGAAGAAAGTGGAACTGACAGAAGTTTGGTCATAGCGACTTCATTTCTCTTTGATTATTTATGGATTTTAACATCAAAACTTAGGATTTTGATTGGCAAATGGCAAGGTTTTTAAGGATCTGGAGTTTTAAACTAAAATGGTGATTGTGAACTGTTTTTAATTCCTTTTTTCGAAATGGTTTTCATTAATGAGTTAAAAAATTCCTTGAATAATGTTTTCAAGTAAAAAATTTCGGATTCAAACCTCATTTCTGGAATTGAGTTTTTGAGTTGATTGGCCCATTTTTCAAATTTATGAATTGAGAGTTCCTATATCCGGAATCTTATTTTGATTACTTGATTAAACTAGATTGTGGGGTATTGGATATCATTCGGAAGGGGATGACTCAAGTCTTGGATTGACTAATTAATTGTGATAAGGCAAGTGATCTCTTAAACTTTGTAATCTATTAGAATCGTCTATTTCCTTTTATTATGTGTGTTGGGGAGTAACAAGAATGAGGTGAAGGGTTCATTTTAAACTTGATTTATCTTAATGAATAAAAAGGGATTAATAAGAAATCTGAACTTCTCGACCAGGCTCCAACAAACCTTTACCGCGACCATGACGAACACCTGGGGGCAAGAGAACATTCTTAGAATACAGAGATCTCCTTATTAAACCCTTATTCAATATTTTGCATACAAAGCAGAGGTGCGAAGAAAGATTATGTGTGGCCTGTAGAGCACATGTAAGGCACCTTATATTTAGCTCTCCAAAGAGCAATTCTTCTCAAAAGGTGCTGACCGAGGCAATGTGTTGATCATAATGCTTTGTGAATTGTCTTGTTATGGCCTCTACTTGATTGATTGATGAAATCTTTGATGGCATGATTGTGGACTTGAATTGCTTGAATTGTTGTCTCTTCCTTATGGTGTGAAATTATTTATATGCTTTGATTATTGTACACCATGATAATACATGTGAAATAAAGTCTAAGGGAAATGGTTCTGGCTAGTGAAATGATATTAAACCGAAGAGAAACAGTTCCAGCTAGTGAAATGATATAAAATATAAGGAAAACGATTTCGGCTAGTGAAATGATTTAAAGCTGGAGAAAAATAGTTCCGGGTAGTGAATTCATATAAAGCCAAAGGAAATGGTTCCGGCTAGTAATGTGATATAAAAGCCAGAGGGAAGTAGTTTCGGCTAGTGATGTGATATAAAGTCAATGAAAAATAATTTCAGCTAGTGATACTGTGCCAAAGAAAAATAGTTCTGGCAAGAAATTATTGATGTGATTTAATGTCTTTTTATACTTGTTATTGGTCTACTTGTTACATGTGAATTGACAGAGTTGATATGTGTTGGTTGTGGTTAAGTCTTGTGAACTCTATGTTGTGAAACTGTTAGGTTAGGTTCTCCTCCTCCTTATCTTGTTCTTATTTGGCTCAACAACAATAAAACAACCTTAATCACCCACCCAAGAGCCAATCGAAAAAAAAAATTATTTGTTCATTGGGTGCTCTATGTTAAATTTATACAAATCTCTCTTAATTTCTTCATAGATATATATATTCGAGACAAGGTTAATAGGTGCTAGAGCACCCGGTGGACTCCATGTGAATATATATATCCATTCACACTACATTTTATTTTCCACTCACCAGCACACATTACAAACAAAAATACACACACCATTACATACTCACGGAAAACAATACCCAAAAACAACAACCTCACATCACTTCCCCTTAACCCTCATTATCTCACGACATAAAAGGTAACACTTAATTTTCATTATATGAGTTGATTTCACGATTGTACAAGACCTGATATCAATATTACGAAGTGTTTCAAATTTTATGGGTGTTTAATTTTGACATTATAATATTGAAACATGTTTAAATCTTTAATATCATTAAATTCATAATAAATGTGATATATCATGTGATTCTTAATTGCAAAGCTCATCTAAGGTCCATTTCTTCATTTGATTTAGTGATCATTTGTGAATAGTGTTCTATTAAACTAATTATTCTATGGTGTTTGGTGTGTATGTATATGTGCCTATGTTAACTGAATAGATTACAACGATAACTAATTAGGATTAAAACAAATGATAGGAAATACGAGTTTGTTAAGTTAAGTTATCTTACCAAGGATTACTAACAAAAAAGGGGGTGACAAGGTTTTATGCGTTTAAGTTGGTATAATTCACTACTGGTTATATTGTTTGAATTTTCGATAATGAATTTAATTTTTTTAGATAATTTGTTATTATGTTCTTATTTTTATCGGGTCGTTCGGAGCATGTTAAGCCTATTAATCATAGGCAAACATTAGGATAAATCGGATGTTAGGAAAATTCTAAACATATCTTATATTCGTAAACTAAGATCGTTGTTATCATGCGTTTTAGATAAAGACATGACAAATAGAATGCCAAGGTCGTGATTATACGTCTTGACCTAAGTATTTTGTTAAAATAATAATCTTTGATTTAAGCAAGTTACTAATTGCTTTTTATATTAGACAAAATTTTAGTCATGTTTCAAAGTCTGTTTCGATTAAGAATGCGGTTACACATATTTTTTAGACGGTTAAAATAATTCAAGGACACAGTAATGCATCTTGATAAATAATTGACTTTCGGAGTTATTTTAATAATTTATGTTTTACTAATTCAAATTAAGATGAGTAGACTGAGGTTATTGGGTGTGGTGCACTCGCGCAAAGACAATTATGCTTCTAAGCTGCTATGTGTCAAGACCAAGAATGCATTGACATAACTAGGTTGAGACCATTAAAAACAATAAAAAAGTGTGAGTAAACCGTAGCATGTGACCATATATCCAGAATATTTTATGATAAGTTTAAGTCGATAAATGCGATCGTGCTAGAACCACAGAATTTGAGAGGTTCCTAATGCCTTTCCTTGTTCGAAGCCCAATAAAAATAAAGAGTCAATAACTTTGTTTGAATTAGGAATTTAAATAAGGTGACTTGAAATACTAAAACTCAATTTCAAATGAGGGCTCTGAATAATAAAATAATTATTTCTCAATACCATCACTTCAATTGAAAAACCAACAAAGGAGTGTGACACTAATTAAATAATTAAATCTTAATAAAAATAAATGTACTTACTGAAATAAGTTCTCAACCATTTAGATTCAAACATCTATTAAATGCAAATAATTAAGGTCTTACACAAGTCAAAAGATCATAATTTCAGTCATTCATATTTAAACCTCAATTAAATACAAAGAAATAAGATCTTACACAAGTCAAAACATCATAATTTCAATGTTACAAATAAATAAAGGAAAATAAATTCAAAATAAGGACAAACTTAAGAGTCAAATATAACCATATCAATATAATCTATCTGCTAAGAAAGATTTGTAGGAACTTAATGAACATGGTCCTATATATTGTCACAATAAGAACACTTCAAAGTAAAAAAAAAATTACTTAGCTTGACATAGATAACATGGAGAAGGCTTGGTTGATTATGTTTTTGCTAGTTACTTGTTTGATTTATTCATGTGGTTAGTTTCTCTATGGCCTCTACTCTTTTATGTGAGTTAGTTAAATACTTCTATACTAATCATAATTTATAATAATATTTTATTATAATTATTAAATTCTTTTGAACAAATTTTTATGTTCCATTATGTTATATGTTCTTTATAATAACGGCCTCATTGATTGTGTTTTTGCTAGTTACTTGTTAATTCCTCTTTGTCCCTCTACTCTCTTTGTGCAAGTTAGTCAAATATTTCTATAATAATCATAATTTATAATAATATTTTATTATGATTATTAAATTTGTTGAACCAACTTTTATGTTCTCTTATGTTATATGTTCTTTATAATAACATTTTGTTATAAAAGTCAAATAGATATTGTAACAAACAATATTATTGTAAAGAGATTTGATTGTATAATGAAAAGATCTATTCAAATTGTAATTTTATTAGGGGTGTCAAATGGATAATTTGGGTAATTCAAAATTGGTTAGATAGGTCAAAGTTACTTAAGCTGGGGGCTAAAAAGTGGGTTGTAACTCAACCCACCTAATTCTTAGTAACTTTTAATATCTTTCTTTCTCATTTTATATTTTAAGTAACCTTAAAAACTTTTTTTCTTTATTATATATATATATATATATATATATATATTAAACCAACATGTTACAATATTTTTTTGTCAATCCTCAGATGTTGTGATGGGAGAAACGTGCTCTTCGGTTTCAGATTGTCATCGGATATGCAAAATTGGATATCGAGTATGTTTTAAGGGCACATTTCAGATTGTTAAAGTTATTTAGGTTTGCTATGCCTTCACTTTTGTCATGCAAATGTAATCGCATTACGTGTGGTCATAAATGATATTATCTTAGTAATCTAAATACAATGTATGCATATCCAAATATAAAATTATTAGTACCCTTTATATAAATAAATGCAACCCTATTGCTAAAAATATAATGAATTAATTACTACTGCCCAAAAATAAAAATTTGAAACAAATATGAAGAAAGTGGAACTTCAATGTTTAAGTGTAACGACCCAAACAATATTTCGTGAAACTAAGTTGTTCGGCCCTGTACCATCCTACCAAAGCAGAAATAAGTCTGCCAAAGAGACGCCGCCACAAAGGGATGGGACCCATCATGGCGGGATAGTCGGAAACAAAATTGAAAGATGTGGATTCTTATTTTTTCCCTTTCATTCCTCAAGTGCCAAAATAGACGAGAGTCACCCTAAAACCCCTCAAAAGGCTACTCTTGGATTGGGGAGGAGGGAGGGGAGGAATTCAAACGTAAGAACGACTACAACCTACAGATTCCAAGCCTGCCACCATTGTTTCGTTGTCCGAAAGTCAGGAATCGTATTATAATCCTCATAATGCTTCTTGGTGCCCAAGTGGGCTAAGTTGTCTTTATTGAGTAGTTGATAACTCATTCCCACCACCTAATATATTGTAAGTGGACATGATATTTCATGTTTAGGCCTTCAGGCACGAATATGGGAGGATAGTAAGTGTGGTCCTTGTGGTTGAACTAATAGGTGATGGTTTGATTTCCCGTCGTTGTTATATATGCTTGTTAACTACTTCATTGTATTCATGCATGTACGTGACTAGGGAAAGATGAAATGAATCTAATGAAATGACTATTTGTGATCCATTGCATGCAAGGAACCTGATACATGATTGAACAATACAAGTGTGTACATCATTGATTGTGGTGCTGATTGTGTTTGTGTAACACCCCGCTATTTGAAAGAGCTAGAATTAGAAAGGACCATTTTTGGAAAGAATGAAAAATCTGAAATTTGGATAAGTTATGTTAAGTATGAGTTTTGGGTCAACTACAAACGGCCATAACTCTCAGTACATGATGAGTTAGGTGGCAAATAAGATATCAAATGAAAGGTGTTGGAATTAACTTTCCAACGCCACCAAGTTTGCTAATTTTTGAGCTCGTATGAGGGAGATATGCCCATTCAAAGTTGGGTTATCTAGATAAGGAAAGTTAACCGGATTTTAAAGGGGTATTTTGGTCTTTTCCATATCCAATTAATTTATTTCGTTTTTGGTAATTAAGTAAGGGTCTAAACTGAATTGGTTCTGTTTACACACTCAAAGATTTCACGCTAGGATTTTAGAGAAAATAACTCAAGAGGAGAAAAGAAGAGATCGCACTACAACAAATTTGATTATCAGGGACAAATAATTTCGTCATTTATAAATCATATTTCATCACTACAAATCTTGTGAGACGAAAAATAATTCGTCACTAAATGTGTGTCGCTAAAAGTATTATTTAACTACAAAAAGAAAATTCGTCCCCAAATGCTTAAACATTTGTGACAAATTTATTTGTCGTAAAAAGTATATTTTTTTTGTAGTTAATAGTATGCTTTGTCACTAAAAAGGTTATTACTACTGAAAAAATTATATCATCCCTAATTATTTACTTCAATCAGTGACGAAATCAATTGTCTCTAAAGTTATATGTATTTCGTAGTTGAACAAAATCTAATTTCGTCACTAATGACTATATTTTATATAAAAAAATTATTTTGTTCTTAAATGTATTAATTAGGGATAAATTTATTATTATAAAAAAAAGGTTAATGTTCCTAGAATCTCCCCATCTCAATTTTTTTTAACCCCTCTCCAAGAGGGGATCCCACATTATGCTTTCTTGGGGACTTGCACTCACAACCTTAAGGTTGGAAGTGAGGAGTGTTTATCATCCGATCAACTCTCTCTTGTGTCTCATTTTTATTTTATTTTTAACTTCATTCACTTCTTTCAAATTTAACTTCTATATATTATATGATTATTTATATACATACACAAATGCATGAAATTTACCACCCACAATTCATTCAAATGTGGATTATATTTTTATTAAACTATATATATTTTAAAATATCTTTAAATATATTCAGTACGATTCTTTCATTTTATTTATTTATTTATATAAATTTTATAAATTATTCAGTACAATTATAAGTTTATATAAAATTAAACTTTTGATTTTATTAAAAAAATTGAATAATCGGTTCAATTCGATCAATAAATCAATTGTTTTGACAAAAACATTGATACCCATAACTATAATACTTCATCATAATATATTTGAAATCCTAGTTGGTTCATTTCTTTCATTTTTTAGTTTATTTCAATTTTCACACGGATGGAAAAAGTTAATAGAAATTAATGATATATTTCGCACCTTTGCAAAGTCTAAATTTTTAAGTCGATGTTATCTATGTATAGTTGCTCTACGTACGTATGTGGAATTACTATTAAATATGTACATATTTTTAGGCAGAAGCAAATAGATCGACTTAGTCTATGCAGTACCAAGACTTGAGAAATTATTTTTTCTATCGTCTTTATCGATGAAAGTGTATCAAATAAAAAACAAAAGTGTTAAACCAACAAGTATTAACAATATAGTGGTAGAACTGTACCCCACTCACGATACTTATAATCTGGATTGTATTTTTCAAATGATGCATTTTATAATTGCATAATTTAAGAAAATTGATGAATTGAACTTTTTCATTTTTACAAAATCGATCGAATTCGTTGGTTTTAATATTTTTCTTCGCCAATTAACGAATGAACTCTGTCTATTTCTTATGAAGCACTTGTATTATTCTTTTTTTAGTTTGTCACTTGTAATTATGTACAATTGTAGCCAAAAAAATTGTACTTAGCTATGAATTTTTTTCGTAGCAAATAGTTGAATTATTTACTACAAATTTTAAGTCGTCGCTATTTAATACCTTACATATTTTGTGACATTTTTTTTGTCACTAAATCACAGATTGATTAGAGACAATAAAATCTATGTCACCAATTATTTATATTTTTAGTGACGAAAATAAATGTCATAATTAAATCTAAATTTCTATAGCTAAAACTTATAATATTTAACTACGAACTCTAATTTGTCGATATTTTAACAATATATTTTTTTAGATGAAATGTTTTTTTGTCCAAAAATTAATAAATTTTAAGAAAAAAAAATAATTTCTCATGAATTAGTTACATTATTAGTGGCGAAATAATGTGTCACTGATAACTTTACATTCGTGACTAACACTACTTAACAAATGGCGCCAATTACTTTTTTGCTGGGAAACTTTAGTGGACAACTTTTGCTACGGATTTTTATGTTTCGTCACTAAAAGTATGTGTCTCATATATTTAAGCATGAAAAGTAAATTTTGTCACTAAAAGCGAACAATTAGTGACAAATTTGATGTCGTAGCTAATAATTTCGTGGCTATATATCATATTTGTTGTAGTGAGAAAGGTCAAGATTCATCAATTTCTTGAGGAATGGATTGCGGATTTTGCCAAGGATTCGATCCTACGAGGTATGTGAGTTCACATAGCGTTGAGTTCATTCACTCACGCACCAAACATGTTTATTTCAGTGTAATTTTTGTCCTAAAAGATTGAGGATTTGATGTTCTTGAGTTGTGTTCTTGAATTGCTTTCATTCTTGAACTTGGATGGGATTGATGAGTTTCTTGAGATGGTTTTATCGATTTTCAGAGTTGTTTTGAGTTAGATTCTTGTGTACATGTTTTGGGTATCTGAATCTAAAGAGATATTGAGAAAAAGAATCAAAGTTAATCGAATTAAGGTCAAAAAATGAGAAGAAAAAATTGTTGGAACAAACTGGGGAAGGGGTGGCGCGGCGTGCCACTGATGCGCCAACAGGGATGGTGTGGCACGCCAGCAGTGCACTGGGACGTCTGCCCCACCCGTTTTTCGTCGTTTTCCCTTTCTAAGTTCTTCTAAAGTGTCCTAACACTTCCTATTGATCCTAACTACTCTAAATGACTTCTAATCATCTAGAAATGATCTGTAAACATGAATCATTACCTTGAATCCATAAATTCAAATTCAAGAAAAGTTAAGAGCCAACTCTAGAGAGTTCTTAAAGTCATTTCGAAAGTCTTACAAGTGTTTTAAACTTTTTTTAAGATTTGAGCATGGAGTTGATTAAAGAGTAAGAGTGAAGTTCATTTTCTTTAAAAGAGTATATGGTAACTAAGTATTCCTAAAGAGTAAATGTTTTCACATTTAAGTAAGAGATGAAACATCGATTTCTAAGAGAGCTTTTGAACTAGTTTTTGAGTAATAATCTCAAACCACAGAGAAAGAGTTATATTTTTTAAAACACATGAGCTGAGTATATTTTGGGAGTAGTATTGAGCACCGATATGAGGACGAATTCATAATAACTCTAGTCTCCATAAACCATGTAGCTAACGTGGGTAGAAAGGGTAATACTTTTTAGATGATTCGTTTTTAGTATAGACTGGTGGATCCTCTTAGCTGAGGCGTTCTATATCCCGGCAAGTTATAGGACAGTTCTGGTAGCATGGGCGAGACGTTGTATCATTGATTAATAACGTTTCAAAGACACTTCATCCAATTCTAAGCGTCAATGGTCATTAATCAATATAAAACCCAACTAAATGAGTTGGGGTCGAATTCCACAGGGAGCGGTACGTGTTTCAAATTCAATTGGGAAGTATGAACATGATCAAATCAGTCATAGGAATAAAAATTATCGAGTAAAGACATCATTCAAATTAAGGGGTGACACGAATGTCAAATGGGGGGGGGGGTTGGTTTTGA
>JAJOOR010021465.1:0-19298 GCA_036250505.1 Solanum acaule | reverse complement strand
CGATAAGAAAATTTTCATATAAACCATATGATTTTTCCAGCATTTGGCATGAAAGTAATAATCATAAAAGTAACAATCATTTTTCTTGCAAGTTTAGAGACTAGACACATTCAAAGGAAAAAGTATGAAAGTAACAATCGTTTAACCATTAACAAAAAGTGTGAAAGTAACAATCGTTTAATCATTAACAATAAGACTAGTAAATTTAGTAGAGTCTTATTGGGTTATCGGTTTAACCATTAACAAAAATCATAAAACCGGAAACCGAACCAATAACCCAATAATTTTTTTTGCAAAACCGTTAGCCCAATAACCCAATATCAATAAACCAATAGTGTTTTTTTCGGTTCGATTTATTGGTTAAATCGGTTTTTGCACACCCCTACAAATTATGACTATTCTCTCATTTTAGAACTTACTAATTTTTCTCCTAAATTCACTCAACCATATCAATTTTTCAAATTTCAAAGATATCATTTCTCCCTCCTAATCGTACTTCCCCAATTTCAGAAGATTCACTGTTTATGTACCTTTTAGTCTACTGTTTATAGATTCCTTTTTGAGCAAATTGAGAATCTAATGAGAAAATGTGTGACTACTTATTGATCTTCTTGAAGGCCATTGCAAAGTTGAACTTGTAGTGTTTTGATTTGTAGGAGGAAGAGATGAAGAGCAGAATTGGTCCCACTGGGAGTGCCAAATTTGTTCGCAACAAATTTTCGTAAGCGCTGAAAATCAACTGCAAAGCAAAATAAATAAAAGAAAATGTGATTTTTATTGATGAATCTTGTGAGTACAATTCTGTTGTTCTCTTGATTCTTCTCTCCTAAGCTTCTCTGTGATTCGAGGGTCTTCAGTAGCGTATTTCTCGAATGTAGGATGATGTAGACCTCCTTGAGATGTATTTGATCTCCAAGAACATCGGGAAGCACTTCGTCGTTGCAAGTTGATCTCCGGGAAGAACACCGTTGATCATTCCTTCGAAGAGCTATGTAGTTGATGTTGTAACTTATGTAGACCTCCTTGAGATGTATTTGATTTCCGGGAACGTCGGGAAGCACTTCGTCGTTGCAAGTCGATCTCCGGGAAGAACTCCGTTGATCACTCCTTCGAAGAGCTATGTAGTTGATGTTGTAGCTTTCTCCAATTGCAGAATGCTTGTTGAAGAGTTTTCTTCTTCCCTTAGAATGTCATTTCCATCCCCTATTTATAGTTGTAGGGGGTGGACAAGGTTGCTTATAATTGACCAAAGGATGTCATTTTGACACTTGGCAGATTGTGATTGGTTTTTGCATTTGGCTGGGACTACCACCTCATTTGGACACGTGGCGTCACCTTGTTGGTCTTGGATGCCTACTCACTGTGACATGTGGCATGGATTTGGGCTTCTAGGTGAAATTGACCTTGAATTTGAAGTTAATAAAAATGGACTTATTTATTTGTAAAACCCAAATTAATTATTCAATCCAAATAAACATGAGTTTAATCCAAATTTCGTATGAATTAAATTCAATAAAAATTTGTGTCTACAGATGCCCCCTACTTCAAGTCTTGTTGAAGTGTAGGTTTGCGGACACTTGATGTGAGACTTGAAGTATTATGAATCCAACAATATCACTCTTAAGACATTTGCTTGACTCCGTTTCTTGCGATGGAAAAAGTTACATGGTAAGGTCACGTGCAACTCCATTTCAATGTGCTCCTAAGTACTTTAACTTTCAATCCACTCGAGGGACGATATGGAGGACTCTCTCTCGAGAGGGATAAGCAAATCAATGTGACAAAGTTGTATGAATTTTAAATTCAAAACTTTCACCATAGATTTGAATACAAATTTGGACACCAACACTTAGAGTGTCACACAAGTCCTCAAAATCGAATTTTAAATAAAAGAACATAACTTGATTTGCTTCTTTTTTTGCAAATCTTCAACTTGGAAACAATTAGTAATTTAATAATCACACCAAATTTTCTTTCCTTTGCTTGATTTTGTAAGAATCATTCTTGAAATCTTAAGACTTATTGCTTTCCTTTTGAGTTCTAGCAACTTCCATTTAGATGGGTAAAAATTTGATATGATTTCCTTCTTCCAATTTTACCTAATCTTTCCTTGTACAAGAAATGAAAATTGTTCAAAGGAACTTCTATATAAGAATCTCCCATGTACAAAGGATTGATCAGAGAATCATTGGAAAAAATAATTCTCCTAACTAAATCAATGTGGAACTCCAAATTTGGTGTGTTCTTTTCTCAATTTCGGGCAGTCCCGCCAAAATGTTTTTTTCTTGGTGTAAAAGAATTCAAACGACGAGCGGCTAGATTCTGGAGAAAGTAGATTCATATTACTACGAAATATCCAAAAATCAACATAAAAAACCTTTCGTATTGACGAGAATTGATTTTTGAAGTTGGTTATCAAATCTGGAAGTTCTCCTCACAGTTATGCGCAATCTCGCCAAAACATACTTTTCTCGGTGTAGGAGAAGTCAAACGACAAGCGACTTGATTCTGGAGAAACTATACTTTTGTTACTATGACATATCCAAAAATCAACGTTAAACACCTTCCGTATTGACGGGAATCAAATTTTGAAGTTGGACCCCAAATCTGGCAGTTCTTCTCACAGCTATGGGCAATCTCGCCAAAACATCCTTTTCTTGGTGTAGGAGGTTTCAAATGACGAGCGGGTTGATTCTGAAGAAACTATCCTCGTAGTACTATGACATATCCAAAAACCAATGTCAAACTCTTCCTGAATTGACAGAAAATGATTTTTGAAGTTGGTCTTCAAATTTTGCTGTTTTCCTCACAGATTTGCGTCTTTTAGATTTTCTTGTTTCTCTTTCTTGCAGGTAATGGTTGTGGTTGCATCTTTATTTATGCATTGACATGTTTCTTAAACACGGGAGATTGATGTTCAAGATCCAATTTGGCTGTAATTCAAAGCTTCGTGCTATTGGCACCGCTATGTCTAACAAGATTGTTGTGTTGCTGCTCATGGTTGTCATGCCATATGGAAGGGCCATGTATACATGTGTTATCGGAAGTGGATCAATCAAGAAAAATTGAAAACTTCGTGCAGTTGGTACCGATGACTCCAATATTTTTTTCCTTTCATGTTTCTGAAAGAGCCTAAATCACCTAAAAAATGCATGAGTTGTTCACATGATTGGCGTGGAACCACTCGTCTCATCCTTGCAGTGTTGGCAGAAAACTTGCTCGAGGCTTTCACATTTCTTGCAGCCTTGGTAGAGACAACATGCCACCTCCATTTTCACCCGCCTTTGCGGCTCCACGAGACAAACATTTGGAGTACTTTCATTTCATTTCCGGCGACAAAGCACACGACGTGAGCATGGCGAAAAAAAACACTTGGTGTAGGCCCTCAAACAACAACGATCTAGATTACGGATAATCTTATGCTTCAAGCTTCAGTGTGGATTGACATCTTCCTTTCAATTTGTAGCAAATCTTGGACCATTCTTATGCCTTCTTGAGAAGTACATTGAGCTCTTCTTCCTCACAACTTTGTGATTCCAACTTTGCACACCTTTGAAAAAATATTTATTTTCAAATGTGGGAGCTACCAATTTGCAATATACTTGATCCAACAGAGATAGAACTCAACGTCTTATAATATGTCAAAGTTTCATATCAAAATTTCTTCCACATTGTTCAGAATTAAATTCTGAAGTTGCTTTTGAATTTTGATATCTTTGTTTCGCAGCTTTGCATGATTATGGTAGAAAATTCATAACTCAAAGTAGGAGTATTGAAATCACGATTTTCTTTTTCTGTTGGAAAGACGACTCAAAGAACTACACAATGTGTAAAAATCACGGCCAAAGACTTTGTGGATTGGTGCAGATATCGCTTCAAAGTCAGCTCACGATTCTGCCTCACTCAACTCTTCAGCTTTGAGCAACTTTGGGAGAAAATCAATCACTTGGCGCAGGAGCCTCGACATGATGCGATTCTTGTTCCATTGGAAGCATAACTCATAGATGTACAACATATGTAAAAATCACGGCCAAAAGCTTTCCAGATTAGTACAGATATATTTTCAAAGTTAGCTCGAATTCTGCCTCGCTCAACTTTTCAGCTTTGAACAACTTTGGGAGAAAATCAATAACTCGGCGTAGGAGTATCGAAATGATGTGATTCTTGGTGCATTGGAAGCATAACTCATAGACGTACAGCATATGTAAAAATTACGGCCAAAATCCTTCCAGATTAGTACAGATATATTTTCAAAGTTAGCTCCAATTCTGCCTCACTCAACTCTTCAGCTTTGAGCAACTTTGGGAGAATCAATAACTCGGCGTAGGAGCATTGAAATAAGGTGATTCTTGTTCCGTTGGAAGCATAACTCATAGATGTACAACATATGTAAAAATCACAGTCAAAAGCTTTCTAGATTAATACAGATACATTTTCAAAGTTAGCTCAAATTCTGAAACTATGAAATTCTTGTTTCAATGTGAGGAACGCGTCTTTGGTGTGAAGTCCAAAATTCGATGTAAGAGTGATGAAACTATGAGTTTCTTATTTCATTGTGACGAGCGCATCAAAAACAACACTATTTACAGAAGTTACAACAAAATTCATTCCAAATTGATGAGAATAAATTTTTCAAGTTGACTATACGCCTAGAATGTCAATTCCTCAACTTTGTTCGCTCTTGACAACAATTTTTTCTCTCTCTTGAGCTTTAAGTGTTCACATCATGATCTTTGCAGGTACACCATTTCAACATAAGTAGGGCTTTGAGCAGAAGGTTATCCCGATTTGATGTTGTAGGTAAAGATACCCCTAATTTTGAGTAACTTACTAAAGCATCAGTGAATTACACAAAATTATCTCTACCGCAAGCAAAAAAAACTCAAGTTGAATCGCAAGTCGCTTGATCCAATACCAATGGAATTCATTGTTTTATTTAGAAAAGTATATTTAGACTGATTTTAGAGTCACCACTTAATTTTTATAGGGAAATTAAGAAAACTGATTCTTCAAAAGATTAAAACAGGAAATCAATTGAAGAATATTTAAGGGGGTTCGAGGTTCTTATTAGCTTTTCAAGAAAGGTTTGAAAGTACCCGAAATGCCCGCTAATACGCGGTTATCCGGCAATTAATTTATTTGGCTAAAAGTGGATTAACTTGAATTGAGCGATTTTTAGTTAGGACCGTTTTAAAAGGGAGAAAAGGGAAATATTCAGGTATTATCTAAGTGAGCTACCTCACAAAATTAATTTTAGGACCTCGTTAACGGTGATTGATTTAATTAAGTTATAAAATCAAAACGGGTATCTTTTGGGGATTTGAATTTTAAAACCATAAGATTTAGTAACAAATATCGACAATGAACACTATAAAACAAAGAGGGAAAGAGACTTGGGCCCAAGTATGGTTTTTTCTGTCCGCCTTGACCAATACTTGGGTCCGTTTTCATTTTGGGCCTTCGGTCCATTTAAGTCACCTGCACCTGTCCTATACTAACATAGAAGAAATATTTTCTTTGGGCCTTAGGCCCAATTTTTCACCTGTCCTAAATTCTAACAAAATAATAAACATAATGACTAAATAGGCTTAGGCCCAACAATAACAAAATACAATTTTTGTATAAAGAGTGGGCCTTTGGCCCAATCTTTTCAATTCTCCTCCGCTTTTGCATTTTTCCACCTTCGAGACCTGTTCGTCAATTTAATAGATGATTGACTTGGAAAGAAGGAACTTGAGCCTTTATGGCTCTCCCGAAATGCAAAGGGGAGGCGATAGGAGTTCATGAAGAACTCGGGCATATTTTATATGCAACAAAGAAAGGAAAAAGGATTAATATTCGAAAATGAATCGCAAGTCATAGCAGCCTTTAGATCACTGTACAACAAACAACTTGAGGGGACTCAAAACGACATAGGGATGCAAAATCCAAAGACATCAAGAATAAAAGCATATTAGTGACCCAATAGTGACTACTTAAGCTACTGCTCAATGCCACAAAATATAATCCAGGGTGAGCAAATGATATTCAACCTACTTAATGAACATATATGCTAATAATTGATGCTAGCCAACAAAGTCGAATATTCGTATAAAAGTCACGTCATATGAAACACCATACTCGGTCACTTGAAACAAGACCCCTATTCTAACTGACCATACTACAGTAGGAAAAATATCATCACTTTGTGAAACACAAGGCTCAATTTTAGCTCCAGAAACAAAGATTCACAAAAGTATATGAAAAAGATAAGAAAACTCTTAAGAAGATTATCATATTTCATCAAAAAAAGGACAGACAACATAAGAGCTCCAGATTAGTCAAATATGGGATTCTACCTTCATTTTTTTTTCTTTTTCGAAAGGAAGTATCATTACAACAACAAGAGAAGGAAAATTATACTAGAAGATTGTGAACACCAAACATGAGTAATCAGTGACATTCAAACAAGTGAATACAATATAAAGGATGGTGAAATAGCCTCAAAATAAACACCAAGAAACAGTGAAGCCATACATGAGACAAACAGCAGCATCACGGACATGCTAACGATTTTCACTGGAACAAAAGAAAGGCCCTTTTTACATGCTAGTTGACTCAAGATTCACATGAACAACAACACTTAGTAATAACAACCTAAATGATAGTACACCTTATGCTTAAGGACAGTATAGGCGAAATAATGTGAAATTAATAGCACTCTAATAATGAATTCGAGAAAAAGAACACCAAAACGCACTCAAACACTAAATGCAAATTAGCCGCAACTCAATACGATGTTATGACTAACCCATGGAATATATACCTTATGTCAAAACAACACCAATCCAACGACAACTAATCAGCGAACAACCAACAGAATAGTGACTTCCCAACATTAACAAACAAAATAGAGAGAGATGAGGAGAGAAGCCATCGGAGGAAACGTTACCTTTTCCGGGCAGCGAACAGGGACGGGGCGAGCTTGAAGGATAATAGCGAGTTCCACCACACAATCGTGAACGAAAACAGCAAGCGAAAGGACCAGACCGTAACTCGAACTCGAGCTAACTTAGAAGAACGACGATGATCAAACAAAAAAAATGAGATTTGTGATTGGAACCAACTCTTCTTTTCCCTTTTTTTTTCGAATATGTTTTATGTGTATTTTTGTAACTGATTGCTTAAGCTATTCTCTATGCCTTAGTAAAAAAAATTCCAACTCTTTTTCCAATCTTTTCCCCTGCCTTAGTAGAGAATTTCCGACTAAAAATCTGCCCACTTTTCTCACAAAATCCCCCCCTTCTCCCAATGAACAGAAGATGCTATATATATGGGGAAATTAGGGTAGATTGTGGGGGGAAACGGGTGGGAATTCAGATAGGAATGGACCCACTCCAAATTCAAACTCAAAACTTTCTTTCACCATTTTAGGGGAACACCTTTTTTTCTGAAATTTTCGCCCCATTTCGAAAGAGGAAAGGGGAGAAATGCGTGCTACTGCGACGAAAAGGGAATTTTGTCGCTGCTCGCTGCTTCTCCTTTTTGGAATCGCTGCTGTTCACGCGAGGAAGAAGAAGCGTGGGTACTGGGGTGTTTGTATCGTACGCGTTGCTATCTGAGTTTCTTGGGAACGTCGGATTAGGCCGGGTTTGCTGTTCGAGTTTTCTGGGCTCGATTTTGCAGCTTACTGGTTGGGAATTTGATGGGTTTTGGTCTTGCGAAGAAGAAGGCACTGGTACAGGGGTGGTGGGGTCGGGCACATGGGTTTGATATATAGTGTTTGGATATGTTGCTGGTATTGTATGTATATTGGGTTGGGTTATAGGGGTTATTTTAGAAGAGGAAGTGGGCTGGCAATTAAGGGAGAATTTGGCCTGAAAATGGCCCAATATTTGGTACTTTAAAGGTTTAAAAAGAGGAAAAGGAGATGGCTAAAATTGTAAATAAGGTATAGCCACATTGAATTTAATTTGCGACTTCAGGTAAAATCCAAATAAGATGAATTATCTAATTAGTTAACAAACTTCTTAATTTTAATGACATTAATTAATTTAACTAAAACATAATTAAATTAGATGCAAATTAATTAACTCGAAATTACAACTATAACTTAGACCAAACTAAATTAATAAAATATTTAACTTGCAATGTGAAAAATTTCGGGGATGAATATTAAATATTTATAAAAACATGCTAATAATATATATAATTATATAAAGCAAATTTATTATTCAAAAGTTATAAAATTTACAAGGCTATTTTAAAACTTGAAAATTGTAACTATAATTTAAACTAAAATGAATTAATAAAACACTTAACTAAAATGTAACGTCTTTGGAGATGATCTTATAAAATATACTAATTAGGTAAAACATATTTATCACCTAAAATGTTGTAGAAATGACTAAAAATCATTAAAGACTCTAAAACATTTCGAATTTTTATAAAACTAATTATCTCAAATCGTTTGAAATTAAGAAGTTCGAATTTTTCTATCGTGGAGGGTCAAAATTGGGTGTCAACATTCACCAGTCTGCCGCATATAAAAAATTCAAATCAAAATTCCTTTTGAATTGATTAGATTAATACCCAAAGTTGACTTCCAAATCTATCATGTTTGATATGCAACTTTGAACAATCATAGTTGAAGATCTATGACTCAATGTAGGAGTTTCTGTTTACAAGCTTCTTCTTTTGTTGCGGAGAGGGCTTCAAGAATCTTCTCTTTTGCTCATCATGTGCTAGCTACATGATTTTAAAGAGCTAGTGTGATGATCACGCAATGCCACCAAATCTTTTTTTTTTACTCATTTGACTGAGCTTAGAGTGATTACTCCAAGCGCCTACGTACCTCGGTGAAGAGGATCAAGTCATATAGTAGTTCAAGATGATGAGTTTTTTTTTTGGGCCGTACACAGTTTATACTCTTGCGGGCCAGGAGTAACATACATTTTATGCTCATACCTTAAGGAGCGTTGTAACTTGCAATTTAGGCTCATACGTTGAGGAGCATTGCAACTTGCAGTTTAGGCTCATACGTCAAGGAGCATTCAGGGAAGAATTCCATCAATGTAACTGTCCTTCTAACCTTTTGTGATAAAGCATTAATGTACTTCAATTTGGTGTTGGATTTTATGCTTTCACATTGTTGAAGCTGATTTGTACTTGATTTCATGTCGACTTTTGAAAGTCGGAGTTTAGAAGTCCCTTGATGCTTTTGCCTTTTGCGAGCAACCAAAATCCAAGTATTGTCATTCTTTTTATTGGAGAAGTCATCTACCTTGGATGTGTTTGTTGTTTTCTACAAGGCGGAAAGTTTAAAGCTCCTAAATTGTAGTATGATGACACCTTCTTCAATGTTTAGTGATACCACATGACGTAGGCCTGACTTCTGAAATTGAATCCTTTTTATGATCAAGTTTGACACTATCATGGTTTATCTCAGATGTCTCAGCATCGTCAATAATTATCTTTCCCTCTCGTACCAATGTCATGATCTTTTCCTTCAGAATAAAGCATGTTGTGGTGTGATGACCGATGATGCGGTGAAATTTGCAATACATAGGATCATCGACTTTATTGGATTCTTTGGGTCGCTTTGACTCTGGGAGTGCAATGACTTTCTTGGTTAACAACTCATCAAGAATCGCAGGAACGTTAGAGTTCGAAAACGGATACTCTTTTGCTTGTAACTCCTTCAAGGTAGATTGATTTTTCACTTCTCGCGTTTGTTGATGCGCTGCGATTTCTTTCAACTTTTGTCTCGTGGAGGCCTTCATAGAAGTCGTGGTTACCGCCATGGACTCATTAGTTGTGTAGTCTAACGACTCTTTGAATTGTGTATCTTCTTTTCTTGGATCAAAGACATGCGATATCTTTCCATGACTTGCAATGCTTAACTTCATGTCATGAGCGCGTGTAGCTAATTCTTCAAAAGTTCGAGGCTTAATTCCTTGAATGATATATACAAGGCTCCAATGCATTCCTTGTATACAAATTTCAACTGCAGAGATTTCAGAAAGTTAATCTTTGCAATCTAAGCTCAACACTTGCCAACGATTGATGTAACGGGTACTGTAGAAACGATTGAGAAATTGATTTTCTAGTTGCTCCCAACAATCAATTGATTCAGGCTCCAAGTCTGTATACCAATCACATGTGTTTTCTTTTAAAGAACGAACAAATTGCTTGATAAGAAGATCACCATGTGTACCGGCACTCCTACAAGTCTTGACGAAATGGGTAATATGTTGCCTTGGATTTCCCCTTCCATCAAATTGTTGCAATTTTGGTGGTTGATATCAATTGGCATCAGTAGACCCTCGATTCGCTTAGAATATGACTTTGAATATCCTAAGGAAATTTGTGGCAAGCCACCACAGTGAGCTTTAATGGTGTTTACGATCATATCTTGTAGTTGTTGAACTGTTAGAGTGGCTACTGAAGTAGATCGCTTTGCGCTTTGAAAGTCAGCTGACTTGGTGGGAGAATCAATATCAACTCTTTCTTGAGTTGTTAGATTGTGATATGGCTCTCCAGAGTTGTAGAGATCTAACTTGCTCATAAGTTGGACAATTTGGAGATTTTTTTCATCAATAGACTTCTTCAAGGTTCCAATGGTTTGCTCCATCATTGCGAACTTCTCGTCCACGTTAGTTAGGTCAACCATCAAGGAGTTAAGCTTTGTTGAAATTGAAGAATCCGCTGAATTCTTATATTCACCAAACTTAGATGCAATGTTTCCCCCAGGGATTACAGACTTGCTCTTTCTTGGCATCTCCAAGGAGGTGAAATATTCAAATCCATTCAAGGCACTTATCTTGAACTCGTGTCGAGTGATTGGATCAACATCACTAAAATCAACAAATGTGGCAATAGTAGAGTCCTTGCATGAAACATCATTGATCTTCTTGAAGGCCATTGCAAAATTGAATTTGCAGTTTTTTGATTTGTAGGAGGAATAGATGAAGAATAGAATTGGTCCCACTAGGAGTGCCAAATTTGTTCACAACAAATTTTCGTAAGCGCTGAAAATCAATTGCAAAGCAAAATAAATAGAAGAAAATGTGATTTTTATTAATGAATCTTGTGAGTACAATTCTGTTGTTCTCTTGATTCTTCTCTCCTAAGCTTCTTCGTGATTCGAGGGCCTTCAGTAGCGTATTTCTCAAATGCAGGATGATGTAGACCTCCTTGAGATGTATTTGATATCCGGGAACGTCGGGAAGCACTTCATCGTTGCAAGTTGATCTCCGGGAAGAACTCCGTTGATCACTCCTTCGAAGAGCTATGTAGTTGATGTTGTAGCTTATGTAGACCTCCTTGAGATGTATTTGATCTCCGGGAACGTCGGATAGCACTTCGTTGTTGCAAGTCGATTTCCGGGAAGAACTCCGTTGATCACTCCTTCGAAGAGCTATGTAGTTGATGTTGTAGCTTTCTCCAATTGCAGAATGCTTGTTGAAGAGTTTTCTTTTGCCCTTAGAATGTCATTTCCATCTCCTATTTATAGTTGTAGGGGGTGGACAAGGTTGCTTATAATTGGCCAAAGGATGTCATTTTGACACTTGGCAGATTGTGATTGGTTCTTGCATTTGGCTGGGACTACCACCTCATTTGGACACGTGGCGTCACCTTATTGGTCTTAGATGCCTACTCACTGTGACATGTGGCATGAGTTTGGGCTTCAAGGTGAAATTGACCTTGGACTTGAAGTAAATAAAAATGGACTTATTTATTTGTAAAGCCCAAATTAATCATTCAATCCAAATAAACATGAATTTAATCCAAATTTTGTATAATTAAATCCAATAAAATTTTTGTGTCTACAACTACGATTCTAAACTTATGTATAACTAAAGTTAATAGAAAAATCAAACAATAGCGTGATATATTGTATCTAAGGTTGAAGAATATATAAGCAAACATTAGATCCAAATCTAATATTATTGCGGAGAATAATTGCTCATGGACTATATTTCGTACAAAGTTCACATAAAGACAAAATCTAAATGATAATCTATTTGCTAACCGTTTATCAGAACTCATTGATTTGGAGGACGAAGACATTATTTTACGGCTTCTTTCCATCAAAAGCTTAAGAAGAAGCCTGCAAAGTTAATAACACACTACAGTTAGTAACTTGAGAGTTAATAGGTTTAGGCCCTACCCCAGAAATCAATCTATATAATCCGTGGAAGATCAAGAAAAATGTTACCCTTGAAGATCTCTCTCAACGGAAGCTGGTGATTTTATATTTCGAAAGGTTTGAGTACATTCTTCCATACTGGAAATTGGACATGGCCAAAGTTTTGGACAACGGGTGCGTGACATGCATTCGTGTGTGGGATGTAAAGAAGGAGAATGACCCTAAAAAGTATGATGGTGTAAGTGCATGAGATTGATAAATGAACACAGATTGAGTGCTTATTACACTTTAAAACAATTCAACAGTAATAGGTGTGTCGCTGGAATTTCGCCTATAGTTAAGGCCTGAGGGGTACGTATTCATTCTCCCTAATAAATAAGAAAAAAAATGACATAAATAGTCGTCCACCAAAATAATAACCCGCAATATATACTTTTTTAAAATTTTAAAAATATATTTGGCTAATCACGTGCCATTTTGATATATATATATATATATATAACCGTCTATAAATAGACACTAGGCCTAAAGCTGAGAAATCAGTTTGAACAAGAAAAAGAAAGATCTGTTTTTCTCTGTTTCCCGCTAAAATTGTCTCCGAAATTTCGAATCCTTGATCGTCAATGGCAAATTAACTGAAGATTACAGTTCAACACAAGAATCACAAGCTTGACATTTTCATTTCCAAGACATTATTCACACAGAAATGTAAACATTTTCATTTCCTTGTATATCTCCATCAACATGCGGATGTAGTATACAATCTGTACCAAAAAGGGTTAACAGACCTACAGGAAATCGATCAGAAGTATTCGGAGGTCACATCTTGACGTTGCTTTGAGTGAACTGCTCGCAAGTGTCTGTTAAGTTCCACATATCAAATAGCCAAAACATGACAAGAAAGTAACAGTTGTTAGTGGAAAATCCAAAGTTTGCTAAGAACCTTAAGGAAACAAGTTTTTCAATTGCAGCTTATTCATTCTTATTCCAACAACTTGTCCGGTCAATGTTATGTGTTTATACTAAACTTGATTACATACCTATTCGAGCCAAGTCTAGCAGAGTAGATGACACGATCCAACCCACTGGGCCGTAAGGGCACCTACTCTAACACCTAGATAGGAGAACCCTTACCTCCCGACTTCAAACTGGGAATGCAAAATTTAACAAAAAAATAGCGTAATGCCTTTATATAACCAGAATTAATCCCAAAATCTGTTTCAATAGAAATGTTTTAAAAACTGACTGAAAACCTCCCAAGGAACTAGTCTAAATAGATACAAGAGCTGAAAGAATAAGAACAACATGAAAACATACACAACTCCCACCATAAGGGAGATAGGAGTAGAAGCTACTGAAGATCACCATCTCTTCACCTATGAAACATCATCCTGCAACCAGACTATACCAAGTAACATAGCAAAAGTAGTATCAGTACAAAAAATATATATACTGGTAGACATCATCGACAACCTGAACCCACCACATAATATCATGTAAATAATAAGAAGAAGAAATACAACTGATGGTCCTCTTTTCTATTGCAAAAGAAATAATTAAAAAAAGAAAATAAGAAGATGTTTTGGTTGAATGAGGTTGAGCAACTTAGGGAGGAACACCATGGTAATTTATAGTAGATGCACGAGTCTATCTGTTACGTGTATTGTCACATTATTTAATATTTTCATATCACGAGTCTATCTGTCACATGTATTATCATATTATTTAATATTTTCATATTATGAGTCTATCTTGAATATTATCCATTTATTTAGTATTTTTCATATCATGTGAATCTATTACTACTAGATTTATATATATATATAACTAGTGCGTGGACACGTGTGTCCATGTCAAACAATACATATTTTTAAATATAATATATATGATAACATAAAAAAATATTTGGGTCTAATGACTAACATGCACTACCCAGAGGAAGGTTGATAACCCCCAGGACAAGGAGACGAAAAATGAGGTTCACGAACACCTGAGAGGAGACATGGAGGCGGAAATGAAGGAGAGAAACACTTTAGGAAACCCTACCTGAGGGTCTTTTAATAGTAAAGTACAATGGGGCAATGGGCTGGGCTAGACTTTGGTTTTTGTTTGGATTTTGATTTTGTTGGATACATTTATGTCCTTTTTTTGTAAAGAATTATTTATGAATAAAGGGCTATGGCCAATACTAGATAAAAAATATAGTCGAACCTTAAAAGTTGAATTAGCTATTATTTATTAGTTAGTTACGTACGTGTATAATGTTTTTTTTTTCTCTTTTTTTTCTTTTTTCTTTTTTTTGGTAGCGTTATTAGGTACAAACATGTATTATTATTGTATGATACCTTGGTTCTTCAATGCTGAATCTAAGGCTTCAAAGATTATACTATTTGTTTCCTTTGAAATCTAGAACAAACTATTCGGAGAAATTGTATCTAGCAATCATACCAAACTTGGACAAGAAATTATTGTTTCTATGATTATCAAAAAAGACCTATGTGAAAACTCCATGTTAGTTGAGGGGCATATTAGGCAAAATCATATGACAGTTTCAACAACAACACGATCCAGTAAATCCAAAAAGAAGTGAAGAACTATCAAGTTTTGTTGGACATATTTGACGAAGAAGAGAAGAGGGAAATACTTCAGGTTACTTTACACGGGCAATCCATCTCTTTTAATTTTTACATATATAAAATGAAGTTTAAGGTGGATAACTCAGCTTTATTCTTAGATTTTGTATTTTTGCATTACTTATCCTCATTTGTAGTATCATTATAGAGTGTATTAAAACTCTATGATGATCATAGAATATCTAGTTTTCTCTAGCTCTTATTTTCTTCATGCTTGTTAATTAGTAGAGGTTCGTTACCTCATTAAGATTAGTAAGGTAAGGCCTAGCCCTCCTTGCTTGTACTTTTCTCATTAAGATCCTTTTCTCTTTATTAATAAAACTAGACCTAGGCACACATTGCCTAGCGAAATTGTTTTTTTTTTTTTTAAAAAGAAGCATATTAGGAGCATCTACAGTGTTCCGGTAGGCTTTGAGAAGCGGAAGAAATTGTTGGAATTCTATGTAAGAGTCTCGAAAGCTAGGATGTATTCTTGCAAGGTTTGTTGAGCTTCTCCATGTGACTGACATCACATTAATATTTTAGTTTCATACGATTAGGTGGAGTGACCCAGATGTGGCTCTTGAATAGTGTATAGATTCACAACAATTTGCCACATGAGAGATGTTGTATAGATATTGATTCATTCTCTCAGCTTAGCTTGCTTTGTTTACTCTGCATGTTTTCGCAGCATAAACTAAACCATCTTCATCATCAAAGGAAACAAATCTAGTTTCCTCCCATATTTTGTTAGTATGAACTCTTGAAATATCAATAATTTTTTTTTGATATCAATAATAGTTAAGTCCACATAATTATGATAAATACTTTCACAGGGAGAAAATCCTTTAGAGAAATGGGAACATAATCATGAGAGGGCCATTTTAACATTAAAAGACCGTAGCATAATCATCAGAGTTAAACCTAATGAATGACAAGAATGTTCCACATGACACAAGATAAAATGATATTTTGGTATATTCCATATATCTTTAGTTTTTAGCTCCTCTTAGACAACAAATTTTGTGTCTGGTAAGTTCTCCAACACGTGCCAAAAGGTCATGTTTTGTGCCTTGCAATGATGATAGTATCGATTGAATAAACTCATTATTCATCACGGATATGAGGTTGTATTTATTCTCTTCAAATACGATTCATCACAATCTTATTATAATATTTTAAAAATAATCATACTAATTAGCATGGAATACATGTGTTCGAAAACTAGTTAGATAAAAATCTTGAAGCTGGAGAATTAATCAAACACAAATTATCTAAAGAGAAAGTGACTATCGATCATATATGACATAATTCTATTTGGATAATTATCGGTGCAGAAACCTAAAGTTTTTTTTGGGAAAAAACACGCTTCAAGAATATCCAATTTTCCGTGGGATATTCTTCCCACAGGTTTCAAGTAACGCCGAGCCTCCCTTGCTTGTACTTAGTCCTATTGAGAATTTTTTATGTTTATTATCATTATCATCATCATCATATATCATATCATATCATCATGTATTACTATAAGTGGGAACAAAAAAAGTTAAAAGTTGAATTACAGTTTTACCCCTACTATAAATTAAAATGTTATAAAACATTTAACTATTTAATTTAAATATTAAATTGTTTCATTTTAATTAACATGTTAATGACTTTTGCACTTCCTTAGATTAATTCATAATTAAAATATCTAATTTAATAAAACTTATCATCTAATCTATATGTATATAATAAGAAATTAAAAATCATATATCATATCATATCATATTATACTAAAAGTGGAAAGAATGTTAGGCAAAAGTTAGATTACCATTTTGTCCCTATATCAAATACAAATACTATTATCATCTAATAAACTGTTAATTAAATATTAAGTAGTAAATTTTAATTACTACAAGGGAGAGTTTCACATTAAGCCAATATCAAATTTATCAAATTCTTTCGGTTAAAATTTATTTATGCTGTATGGTGAATTAATATTAAATTGTTATAAGTAATTATTATCAAGAAGACAAAAAGTCTCCTAATTATATTGTTCAATGAATTAATATTAAATTGTTATAAGTAATTATTAACAAGAAGACAAAAAGACTCCTAATTATATTGTTCAATGAATTACATGTGAAGACCAAATGTTACATAATTAAATAGGAAATTGATGAGCCTCTTATTTTTTTCCTTTCATTTCCTATCTGTAACATCTCGCAAATCGAATTAGCTAGGAAGAAGTTAAGAATTTGGAAATAGTCATTTTTGGAAAGAATTGAAATCTGGAAATTTACTCAAGTTGGAAATAGTTGAGTTTTGGTCAACTTCAAATGGCCATAACTTCTAGATCAGGATGAGTTAGGAGTAGTTCTGGGTATGATTGGAAAGCTCTTGGAATAATCTTTCCAACGCCGCTGAGTTTGCGCGATTCCGAGTTTGTATGAGTGAGTTATCCCCTTTGGAAGTTGGGCTGTTCAAATAAGGAGATGTCCAATCCAGATTTTAAAGGGGTATTTTAGTCTTTTCCTTGCCCTATTATTTTAATCCGTTTTTAGGAGTTTAATATGGGTCAAATCATATTTTAGTCAATTTTAGAAAATTGGAATTTACGCTAGGGTTTGGAGAAAGGAGAAAAAAGGAGAAAGAAGAAGAAAGGGCAAGATTCATCAAGATCGATCAATCTAGTTGTGGTTTTCGCCAAGGATTTAATCCTACCAGGTATGTGAGGCTTTCATAACGTTGGGATCATTCTCCCATGTGCCAAACATATTTATTTCAGCATGGATTCGTCCTAAAAGAGTTTGAAAGCTGAAGTTCTTGATATCTATTCTTGATTTTGATGTTGTTCTTGAATTTGGTTGATATGGGGAAGTTTCTGAGATCGTTACATCGTATTATAGAGTCGTTTCGAGTTAGGTTCTTAGGTACATTTGTTGGGTATCTGTATTTAAAAGGAATTTGAGAAAAAGAATCGAGTTTGGGCGAATTGAGGCTGGAAAACGAAGAAGAAATTTCGTCGGATGAAATTTGACACTAGGGGCGCGTCGCGGAGCAGGTTCCCAGATTTGGGAATTTCTGTTTCACATCGCGGAGCTGACACAGAGTGTTCTGTCCAAAGAGTCATTTTTAAAACCAAAAATTAAATATGCCTTCGTGTCGCGGACCCACCCTCATATTTTAATATTTCGGTCTTTTCTCATGTTTGGCTATCTAAAATCATTCCTAAACATCATGAGATCTTTCCTTTCACAAATCACGATTCTTGAATCCATAATTCAATTTAAGAATCAGTTAAGAGTCGAGTCAAGAAGTCAAGAGTTAGGTCAAGATAAGTTCTTAAAGTTTTCAAAGGTCTTTCACAAACATTTTAACTTTGTTTTAAGGCTTAAGTTCAAGTTAAGCAAAGAGTAAAGATTTGAAGTTTCATTTCTTCAAAGAAGTATATGGGAACTAAATATTCTCAAGAAGTTTGAAAATGTTTTCACATTTTGAGAAAGAAAAAGGAACATCGATTCCAAGAGAGCTTTTAAGCTAAGTTTTGAGTAATTATCTCAAACCAAAGAAAGAAGTTGTTTTAAAACATATGAGCTAAGTATATTTTTGGGAGTAGTATTGAGCACAGATATGGGGATGCGAGTTTATATTAACTCAAGTCTCCATAAACCATGTAACCATCATGGGTATTAATGGGTCATACTTTTTAGATGATCACATAAGTTAAGCTAGTGGATCCACTAAGTTAAGTAGTTCTATATGACGGCAAAGTATAGGACAGTCTGGCAGCGTGATGGTAAGAACGCTGTATCACCACTTAGGCTCATAGTGGTGGTTGTCGATTAGAGAAACTCTCATAAAGATTATATTTTTTTTATATGAGTAAAGTTGAGTTTGTTATTGCATTTTCTTTATCGAACTAAGATGTTTTCAACTGTTTTATAAGCCTTATAAACTGCATATGCTTTATTGCTTTATATTTGAGTTAAGTTATTCAGAAGTTGAGAAGAACCGAGGTAAGTGTTTTCTTCAGATTCCTTTCAAGCCTATATCTTGTCTTAGCATTCCAACTCGCATACTCGTACGTTCAATGTACTGATGCCAGATAGCCTGCATCTTATTATGATGCAGATGCAGGTAACCAGGATCAACATCCAGTGCCTCGTTGATCCAGCTTGAGCATTCAGAGTTTGTTGGTGAGCCTCTTTGCATTCTGGAGGACTCCTTTATTTGCTTTCTAGTCTTTCAGATGTTAGAATGATCTGTGGTCCTGCCCCGATGTAACGACCCTAAAAACGAACTAGTGAAACTAGAGCCTCACATGTGAGTTTGGAGTCGAGAACTTAATGAAATGGTTATAATTGAATTTGACCCAAAAAGTTCTTAAAATGTGCTCCGGAAGTTACCGGAAACTTGTTTAGTTGTATATAAAAAGATCCGTTTCGTTTTTCGAAAATCCGACTTCATATTCTTGTTTAGGAGGTCAAATTGAGTGGGAAATGGGTCTAACCCAAATTTTAGAGCAACCGTATCAAAATCCGAAATTTCCAAGTGAAGCCTTTTTCGAGGGTCTA
>JAJOOR010021464.1:0-14175 GCA_036250505.1 Solanum acaule | reverse complement strand
AACTAATACTTATTAAACTTATTTTAGCATGATTTAGTACTTTTAAATTATGATCATTTTCATTATGACTTTGCAATATTTATTTTATATGATGATTTTATTATTATTTTTTATTGAATATTTTAGTGTCATCAGTACTGATCTCATATTTTGTGTTATTTTCTTAAGAAACACCTTAGATAATTGTATTTTGGTTGGACTAAAGAAATATTTGGAGCACAAGTTAATTATATGTTTGTATGCAAACTTTACCGAAAAAATCCGAAAATCCTAAAAAAAGATCCGAGGTTTATTAGTTTAGTTTGATTTATAAATTTAAAAATTCAACACAATGGTTTAGTTTGGTATTTGAAAAAATCCGAATTTTATTAGTTTGGTTTGGTTTATAAATTTAAAAATTTTACACAAATGGTTTGGTTTGATATTTGAAAAACCCAAATCAACCCGGTCATGTACACCCCTAATGTGAAGTATATATATTAGTTTAGTTGTCATATCAACACAAACGATATCTACACCCTTGGGGTCGTTTGGTAGCGGTATAAAACAAGTCTTGGCTTATTCATGTATTAGAGTCTGTATAACTTAAACGGTGTTTGATATATGGATAAGAATTATTCATGTCTATAATTAATATGACGTTTGATAGGTGGATAAGAAAAAAGTTATTCATATATATAATTAATATAACGTTTGAGTAGATAAGAAAAAAATTATTCATATATAAAATTAATCCGATATTGTGCTGGCAATACTAGAGCAGTAAACAATAAAAATGATTTCCATCTGTGAGAAACGTTTTTATTTCAACAGCACGAAGCATAAGAAAGTGTTTTACAACTTTTGTATGTTCAGTAGGTCAAATATTTTGGAAAATATAAATAAAACAAATTTTATAAAAATGAGGAAAACGACTTTCTAATGAAATTAAGAAAAACAAGTTACACTAGTTATTTACCGAAATAATAGTACAGTCAAATTTGTATGAGGTCAAGAATCTGCATCTTAGCTTAACTTATTAGATTTTTATTATTAGCAGTTAACTATTGCAGTATTAATAAGTAAAAAACGATGTAAAAGTGATCAATAAAGCAAAATAGAAAGTGAGTCATACGAAGCTTAATGCAGATGATCACTGAATCCAGTGTTGCTAGCTTTATCTCCGAGAACGATTCAATGAAATAAATTAATGTTAAAGAAGAAAAACTTTGTGAATAATAAAAACTTATTAATTAGGCCCAAGAATATAAAAGTGTTGCTATTGTATTTTCCCATGGAGGGTGTCCATGGGAAAATATCGTTAGTACATGGCGCCAGCCAATGTTCCTCTGTCGTATTTATCCATTTTGTGGCTACATCGTGTGGAACTTCATTTGTGGCGACGACAGAGGAATATTGTGGAACTTCATTTGGGCATATTGGTATACTTTTTGTGGCTACTTTAGTCGCTACAATATCTATTTTGTAGCGATCTCATATATTGCCACAGGTTACATTCCGCTTCGAAAGTAGTTGTAACAACTTCAAGGTCGCCACTAAAACATGTAGTTGTGACTTACTCACCTCACTTCAATGTAAATTTTGTGGTCTAATAATGTTTGTAGATCCTAAACAATCATTTTGTAATGATTGAGTAAGCTCAAACTACATAAGGTATGTACAAAGTTAAGACACACGTTTTTTTACTTTTGACCAAAAAAAGATAAACTAGAAGAGTAGTCAAACGAAACCCAAAATATAAATATTCTTATTCTTATATATATTATGAAATAGAAAAGACAGTCCATATATAATAGTATTAAACCACAAATGTAAAATGATCAACTGGTTCACGAATCTTGCTTAATAAGGTGATGTTGCAAATTCGCTTATTTATAACAATATAACTATCATAAGACAAGGACAGACAAGGAAATTCATGATAATGATAAGAGACATATTAGAAAGAGCAGAATGCTTAGCAAGTGAAGCCACTATTATTCATTCCACAGTTGTTGAGAATGAGGCTAAGAGTGAGTGGCACATTCAGATTTATGCCCAGTATGTTTGCTCTTATGGCTGTGCACAAACAAGCTGCCACCTCTAGATTTGCCAGTCCCTGTATCAAACTGCAGCATGGCAAAGTTGGTGGAGACCCCACTACTACATTCACCAAATTAAGTATATTAGCACACACACCAAGTTTCAAAGCATCTCTTGGACACCTTACTTGTCCACCTCCACCTCCACCTCCACCTCCACCTCCACCTCCACCCCCACTTCCACCTCCACCTCCACTGCCTGAACCGCCACCTCCACTGCCCGAACCACCACCTCCACTTCCACCTCCACTGCCCGAACCACCACCTCCACTTCCACCTCCACTGCCCGAACCTCCACCTCCACTTCCACCTCCACTGCCCGAACCTCCACCTCCACTGCCTGAACCGCCACCTCCACTGCCACCGCTACCAGGAGGATGATAAGGACAGAAGGCACAATCAGTATTAGTTGCAGTGACTATGGCGAAGAAAAGGAGATTGAAGGAGAGGAAAACCGTAACTAATGAGGCTTTAGTTTTAGAAGCCATGTTATTGTAAGGAAGCTAAAGCACACAAATCGTTGCAAAGATGAATGAACAAATGTAATGGCATGCAGGGTATTTATACTGCTACAAGGAATATAATACTCTTTCTATCCTAAATTACACTATCCACTTTTTTTAATCAGTTCTAAAAACAATACTCCCTAAATTATAATATTTTTCATTTTTCGAGAGTTAAATAGTTTAAGTTTGATTGAGAATTTGCTCATGAAATCTTCAATTTTTTTAAAATGAAATTAGCTCAATACTACTCCCAAAAATATAATATTAGCTCTTACATTAGTAAGGTATATTCGGATTTATGTCTATTTTAAAGCATTGTCGATACTTCACCTACTAGACTCGGACACTTATATATAGACCAAAACTAGTAGAATTTAGAAAAGACAACAATTAATTAATAATAAATTATATTTTTGAAATTTATCCAATTAAATGAGTTTAAACAAGTCATATGATCATGTAAGAGTCCACATAAATTGGGTGTGGTGATTAGAGATGTATGAGGAAGAGTTGTGGTTATACAATCAACATCCTTATAACAATATTTGAGAAAGCATAAGTATGATGTAAGGATGTAACTTGTTATGTGTGGTTATACAATGAACATCTTTAGAACATAAACATGTGATAATGTATGAGTCTACATAAATAGGGGTGGCAATCAACAATGTGTCGTTAAACAAGTGATATCCTTACAACATACTTATGTTTTCTCAAACATTGTTCTAAGGATGTTGATTGTATAACCACACCTCTTCCTCATACATCTCTAATCACCACACCCAATTTATGTGGACTCTTACATGATCATATGACTTGTTTAAACTCATTTAATTGGATAATTTTAAAAATATAATTTATTATTAATTAATTGTTGTATTTTCTAAATTCTACTAGTTTTGGTCTATATATAAGTGTCCGATTCTAGTAGGTGAAGTATCGACAATGCTTTAAAGTAGACATAAACCCGAATATACCTTACTAATGTCAGAGTGTAAATCTCATTGATCATACACACACCACACACATAAATATGCATCGATTGTGTAAGGGGTCTATATATTTTGACAACCAGTACATATTTTCATATACATATTTCAACAGTAACATATGATTTTTTATTAATTCTTTAAGGGGCGTTTGGTAGAGTGTATATTCAGATAATGTTTGTATTAGTCATTTTTGGATTAGTTATACTTAGATTATTTCTTATGGAGAGTTTGATTAGGTGCATTAAAAATAATATGCATGATAATAATAATAATACACATGCATTAAAATACACAACTTCAGATTATGACTTTTTTTACAACACTTCCTTCTTTAATCATTCTAATTCATGCATTAAAATCATTGCATCATGAATACCATGAATTTTCATATATTAATAATACATAGTTTAATAGAGAACGGGTGAACTCGATAATAAACATTAATAGATAGCGTACAAAATGTATGTCATTTTTTGATTGATCTATATTAGATCACGACTAATTATGATAATAGATGACACTAAATTGACCAAAATGCTGGCAACAAAAATAACAGTAGCTTGATTACAAAAATAAATTCAATCAAACTTCTTTAAGATTTGTTGTTGTTCACATATGTAGTTCTCTTGTGTCCGATTCTCTTACAGATTGAACATTTGTTCCTTCTTGTTACGCCCCAAGCCTACACCCTGGGCGGGACTGGCACTCGAAGACCAATGCTGGCCTCAAGCGAACCCTTGACCTGGCTTACTAACTCAGCGGAAGACTTAACTCATCACATAAACATTTATGAAGAACTAGAATATCATAAAGGAACATTCAATTGGCCATTTAGGCAAACTTAAGTCTTTAAACATATGAAACGAAAAGTAAAGAAAACTGAATTAACTAACTGATTGTCCGTCTATGAAGCCTCTAAACAACTGAGACGGATATCGGGACAGGCCCACGACATCCTAATGAATTAATACTAAACTGAAAATAATGAAAATGAGTAATTCGGAATGCAAAGAGGCTCACCAACAGACTTTGAACTGTTCACTGGATCAACGATGCGCTGGATGCCGATCATAGTTACCTATATCTGCATCATAAGACGATGCAAGCCAATTGGCATCAGTACATTGAATGTGCGAGTATGCGAGTTGGAATGTTAAAACAACATAGGCATGAAAGGGAATCTAAAAGAAACACTTAACTTCTCAACTCATGAATACTTAACTGAACTCATTTCAATATAAAGCAGTTTAAAACAAGTGCAATATAAAGAAAAGTTGTTTAAAAACATGATGTCAACTCTATGTATATATAAGGATACAACATAACTCTGAAATGTATGTAAAAATACAATTAACTGATGTATATAAAAATTCAACAACTTTTGTGGGAGTTTCTCTAATCGACAACCATCACATAAGAGCTATAGGGATGATACAACGATCTACATCACGCTGCCAGCGCATCCTATACCCTGCCAGAGGTATAAGACCTGAACTACTAAGTGGATCCACTAGTCTATTATGAAAAGGGTTCATCTAAAAAGTATGACCCTTTTCTACCCATGGTGGCTACATGGTTTTATGGAGACGTGAGTTATCTGAACTCATGCTCGCCCCCAATTCGGTGCTCAATATTACTCCCAAAATATACTAGCTCTTATGTTTTTTTAAAAAAACATACTTCTTCTGTGATTTGAGATTAGTGCTCAAAAACTTAGCTCAAAGGCTATCTTGGAAATCAAAGTTTCCCCTCTTTCTTCATTTAGAAAGCGGTTACTCTTTTCTGAAAATTAGCCCGAAGGCTCTTTGGAAATCGAGATTTCTTTTCTTGTTTAAATGTGAAAACATTTTAAACCCTTTTTGGGAATACATAGTTCCCATATAATTTTGAAGAAATGAACTTCAAACTTACTCTTTAATCATTACTCAACTTGAACTTTAAGTCTTAAAACAAAGTTAAAACATTTGGAAAAGACTTTTGGAAAACTCTAAGAACTTCTCTTGACTTGACTATTAACTTTCCCTGAATTGGATTATGGATTCAAGGTTCATGATCTCATGTTTATGGATGATTTCATGATGTTTAGATGTACCTTAAAGTGTTGGAATCAACTAGAAAATATAGGTACATTGCTAAGGAACTAATACGAAAGGTTGGGGAAGAAATGGGAGGAACTGGCGACCTTGGTGCTCTGAGAGGCACGGGGCGCCAGAGCACCAACTTCAGAGCTGAAGTTGTGGTGCTCTGGCTGGCGCGTCACCCCAGAGCCCAAAATTCAGAGGAACTTCTGTGGCGCTTTGGGAAGCATGGCGCCCCAAGCCCTTGCCTAGAAAATTCCCGATTTTTCTTACTCGTTTTTCATCTCTAAACTTCAGTGGTCCTTTCCCTAAGCACTTAGAATCATTTGTACCCTCAATATACATCAGATTCTACTAAAAAAAAAAAACAACTAATAACATGAATCAATCTCAAGAAAACTCCAACAACACAACGCACAAGAATTCAAATGAATTTCATCAACAACTCAAGGATTTACTTTCAAATCTAATAACTTCGCTGAAATTGAATCATGATCGGCGTGTGGGTGAACTAACCGAACACTATGTGATCTCACATACCTTGTATGGATCACCTCCGAAGAAATCCACAAGCTAATCTCGACGAATCTTGAACTTCCTTCTCTTTTCTCTTTTCTCCAAGCCTTAGCGTGAACTCTAACTTTTCTAAACTAACAACAATCTGGTTTTACCCCAATTAATCTCCTAAAAATGGATTAAAATAATAGGTCAAGGAAAAGACTAAAATGCCCCTTTTAAATCCGGATTGGACATTTTCTTATTTGAACAACCCAACTTCCGAAGTGCATAACTTGCTCATACGAACTCAAAATCACTAAAACTTGGCGGCGTTGGAAAAATCATTCCAAGGGATTTCCAACCATTTCTGGAATCACACCTAACTAATCCTGATCTAGGAATTATGGCCGTTTAAAGTTGATCAAAAACTCACTTTAACACCTTTACCAAATTTCCAGATTTTTAAATTCTTCCCAAAAATAACTATTTCCAGATTTTAAACTTCCTTCTAGTTCTTTCTAGTTGCGAGATGTTACACTTCTCTTGCTCTTGAAATTCTCACCGACACCTTTGACACGTTTTCTTCCACGCTTGGTATTGACAAGAGGCGGAAAAATCTTCACATTATGCAATTCTTCTGGCACACACCATTTCGACCCAAAAGGAACAACATTAATAGAATCTAAGTATGCAAGGAGGTACGATTCAACTTTATACAAAGGCGAAGAGTACTCATAAATGTCCATACCATACTCGTTGCCATGTTTCGATCGCAAAGCGTCCATCGCGTGAGCACAAGGTATCTTGATCAAGTCATATTCCCTACAAGAACATGACTTTTCCAGTAGGTCCACATAGGAAGTAACATCTCCACCGAACACGGTAAATTGATTGCCGTCCCCGGTTTTGTTCTCCACAGATAAGGAGTTGCCCTCGATCATTTTCTTTCTTGCAATTTTTTCGGCAGAAGGCACCATTTGATTACCCATTGATTTAAGTATATATGCATGCCTCTCCCTGAACAATTCTCCAAACCTCTTAGCAATCAAATTAAATATTGATGCCACGGGATACTTTCTTTCGTCTATCAACATAACATTGAGTGACTCGTCGATATTTGTGCTCATCACATCATATCTATAGCCAGGAAAATGTGTCCTGCTCCACTTCTCAAAACCTATATCATACTCAAGGATGACGGCTGTCGCGGGACATTTTTTCTTGAATTCGACAAAATGATTGTCAAACTCTTTCGAAGAATAAGCCTTTGCCGCATTATAGTAAAGATAAAGGTAATCTCCACAATGATGATTTACGCGGGGATTTTCACAGAGGTGCCTCATACAATATCTGTGGTGAGCATAATTGTAAACGTTCATAATACCGTTGGCGATGCTCTTATGTCTATCGGAGATAAAACACAAATCTGGTTCATCGACCACATTTTCCTTCAATTTCTCAAAGAAGAATGTCCAAGATACATCATTCTCTTTGTCCACGACACAAAAAGTAATTGGATAAACATGATTCTCCGTATCTTGTGCAACATCGCTCAACAACATGCCCTCGTATTTACCATGTAAATGAGTGCCATCAACCGCAATTACCTTTCTCATGTGGGCAAATCCCTTAATGCAAGCATCAAAGTCTAAGAAATAATACATTAACATATGACTATCCTTGTTTACCACGATAGAATAGCTAAAACCAACATTAAGTGTCTCAAACATGTAGGAAAAAGCCGATAAGCATGAATATCCGTTCTCCGCTGTCCCTTGGACCATCTCTTTGGCAACCATACCTCCCTTCCAACATTTCCAATAACTTGGACTACAACGAAAAGAATTAAACATAAATGTTTGAATCTCTTTATCATTTGGACCCTTGCCATCACGATACATATTTACACAAAGTGAAGCAATGACTTTGATTGAGATTTTTCTATGGCTACTGTTGGCATGTTCAACGCCACAACTATGCTCGCCAATGTACTTGTAGATATGAAATCTATCTGAACATTCATATTTTCTCACTCGCAACATCCATGCTCAATTCTGAGATACACATTTCACCTTTAAATATTTAGTACAACTCCTCAAAGTAGCAAAATCAAAAGACTTCTTTGCCGCCGCTTCGGCTAATAACAATTGCAACTCATTCTTGTTACTAAAAGTTTGATTTATGCATAAATTAGTTCCATCGGAGAAGGAATGGTTGGATTGTGCTCTCAATTCCTCTTCTCCCTGCATTTCTTTACAACATTCGCGTTTAGGATCTTCCGCATCTACTGACTGATTTTCCACATTAATTAGATCATCATGTATATTCATTGAATGATCACCCAAGCTCTCCTTTGCATGATCACCCAATCTTTCATTTCTAATAGAATCATTATTGTCGTCAAATGAATTTGTTGGTTCAATTGGAGGCCTCGCATTGACGTGTATCCTCAATGTAGGCCTAGAGCTATCAATACCAATATCTAACATGTACAAGCTAACGTGTTGATCATTTTTTTATGAATGTGGGATGTATTTTTCCCTTTCCATTCATTTGATAGCTAATCACCAAGTCATTTGGCTCGCAAGTTAACTTACCGGCCTCAATTACGCTTGCAATCATATCGTCATATGAACCATTGCGACGCAACGCAATGGGAACTGTCGTCTTACTAAAATATTTCCAATTCCAGCTTTTGGGAGTCTCCTCTCATACTCCCATATAATCTTCCACCAGTAACAAAAAATTCAGCTACTGCTATTATAAACTACAAAAATCAATAATAGATTACAGTATCAGTCTATGAGGTACGAAATCCGTACAAAAATGCGACTAGATTAGATTGGGGTTCAAAATTCAGCTCCTGCAATGGCGAAACAGATTTTTAATGCTTTTAAACTATTAAAATGTATCTATAATGAGTTATCAAGTGATTATTATGGAAGATTTCTCAAATTTCTAAATGGCGGGAAACTAATTTGAAGCTTGGTTTTGAAAGAAAAAGGAGTAAACATGAATATGGAGTAGGATGATGATTTACCTTGGAAATGGATATTATGGCCGGAAAACTCGCCGGAATCGACAGCATAAAAAACGAGCTGCTCTTGTTTCCGTTTGGAGACTTTTTTCTTTTTCTAATATAAATTTTAACAATTGCAAATAAATATATTATTCCAAATTAGTTGGAAAAGAAGGAGGGACCAAAGTGGAGATATGAAAATTTAGTGGGGTCTTGTGTATGTGTTAATTAGGGCATGTGGATGATGTCATTAATAGTGGGTATACTACAAATTATTCAAGACTTGTGATTTAATGACACATTAAGTCTTTAAGGTGGCTATTTTGCCAACTCTCCCTAGATATTGCACGTCAATTATAAACTGTTTCATCTTAATTTATTATCAAATGGAAAACCATGTAAATTGGAACAAAACAAATTAATCTTTTTTCTCAAAATTATTAAATGGATACGGCAAATCAACTAAGTTCTTTTTTTACCGGAATTTATTTACATGTCTTTTAAATATTTTAAGTTATTACTTCCTCTGTTCCCTTTTAGATGTCATGTTGTGCTTTTTGAGAGTTAATTTAACTAATTTTCAAAGCTAAATTTGATTATATTAACACGGAAAGTACTATAAATTACAACTTTTTTCATATCAATATGATGAAAATATACATCTTAAAATGTTGGTCAAAATTCATATCGTTCGACTCTCAAAAAGGAAACTATAATAACTAAAAAAGAACGGAGGGAGTAATTATTGTAATTTATACTAAGGAAACATTATGTAGTTTTGAAATATAAAAATCTTGTTTCAAAAATATTTAAGTTTTTATTTTTGAATTTACTGTCAAAGCTCAAAAGTCTGAATCTGAAAATTTTAACTGTGTCACATAAATTGAGACAAAGAGAATATTAATTACTTGAGAGTTGAGACCTTAATATAAACTCTCACCCATTGTCATTACTTGCTTTCGCAGCGGTTCTATTCTATAGTTGAGTATGAAAAAAGAAAAAAACAATATTATAGGTTCGATCGGATTGTGGTCTCTACTGTTTCTTTTCTTCTTCTTTTAGCATGGAATATCATTTTTATAAATGATCATAGCTTTGAAATATAAGTAGGAGCCTTAGAATCACGGGATGTGGTTGTTGCATTATATAACCTAATTACGTTAATTAGTCATGATGTGAAGTATATATATTAGTTTAGTTGTCATATCAACACAAACGATATCTACACCCTTAGGGGTCGTTTGGTAGCGGTATAAAACAAGTCTTAGCTTATTCTTTTTTCTTTTGTTTTGGTTTTCCATCCGGTGTCTTGGAGCTCCGACTAAATCCGGATCGTGCTCTGCAGGGCCCATTCGGAGGTGGCACTCCCAACATGATTTTCTCCATACCCAGGGCTCGAACCCGTCTTAGCTTATTCATGTATTACAGTATGTATAACTTAAACGACGTTTGATAGATGGATAATAATTATTCATGTATATAATTAATACGACGTTTGATAGATGAATAACAAAAAAAGTTACTCATGTATATAATTAATACAACTTTTGATAGGTGGATAAGAAAAAAATTATTCATTTATAAAATTAATCCACATTTGATTGACAATTTTGAAATTCTTAGGACGTTAATATAAACTCTTACCCATTGTCATTATTTGCTTTCATAACGGTTCCCTTCTATAGTTGAGGATTAAAAAAGAAAAAAAAAATTGTAGGTTCGATCGGGTTGTGGTCTCTACTGTTTTTTCTTGTTCTTTCAAACATGGAATATCATTTTTATAATCATATAGACATCGAAATTTTGTAGGACTCTACCATACGAGTTATATTTCAGTTAGGGTTCTTGGAAGCTACTTTTTACCTTAAATCCTAGGTTATGCCCAAGAGGTATTATATTCCCTTGAAAAGACATCTCGAATATTTTGCAAATTCATCAAATATTCACAAAAATCAATGGAGATCAAATAAATCTCAAGTAAGTTCAAATCGTCCTAGTTCGAGAAATACATCATTAATGATTCTCAAATCACGGAAAAATCTTAAGAGAGAAGAATCAAGCTAATAAACAAATTTGTACCTATAATGCTTATCAATAAAATTATGTTTATTCGTATTTTATTTATAATTGCACTCTAGATTTGTTGCAAACAGTTCAAAACTTTGAAATATAAGCAGGAGCCTCATTTAGAATCACGGGATGTGGTTGTTGCATTAATTAACCTAATTACGTTAATTACTCCCGCAGGTCATGATGTGAAGTATATTAGTTTAGTTGTCATATCAAAACAAACGATATCTACATCCAGAGGCTAAGCCAGAATTAGGAGTTTAGAGTTCTAAATTATAAAACAAAAGAGAAAGGTGTTAGAACCCACAATAAATGTGTGAAAAGCATTTTCACCACTCTTCCTTACCACTGGACTGTCAATCAATTTTGTTAGGGGTTCACAAGTTAATAGACATATATATTTATTTAATTTTTTAATACAAATACAAACTTTACGGGAAAGCTAGGAGATTCGTCCAAACCCATGAACCTCCACCTAGCTCCGCCTCTGTCTACATCCTAATTGTTTTCTTTTATTATTGTTTTTTGCTCGAGGGTTTGAACTTTGAACTTTTAGATATTCTAAAGTCATAGAATATTTGAGCGTGTGAAACCTTTTTTCTCGCTGAGACTAACGATGGAGGTTAATTTTTGTTAGTTAGTGGAAAATTAGGAAAAGGGCATTGCTTAAAATATATCATGCAGATTCCAGTTAAGTCACGGGCATAACTATAGTAGAAGGTTCCATTTGCTAGCTAGCAATGTTAGAGCTGTAAACAATAAAAATGATTTCCATCAGTGAGAAACTTTTTTATTTCAACAGCACGCAGCATAAGAAAGTGTTTTACAACTTTTGTATGTTCGGTAGGTCAAATATTTTGGAAAACATAAATAATTTTTTTTTTATAATAATGAGGAAAAGAATCATTCTAATGAAATTAGGAAAAACAAGTTACACTAATAATGGTACAGTTAAATTTGTATGAGGTCAAGAATTTGTACCTTAGTTTAACTCATTAGATTTTGATTATATATTAGCAGTTAAAATATTACAGTATTAATAAGTAAAATACGATGTAAAAGTGATCAATAAAGTAAAATAGAAAGTGAGTCATATGAAACTTAATGCAGATGAGCACTGAATCCGGTGTTGCTAGCTTTATCTCCGAGAACGATTCAATGAAATAAGAGTAAATGTTAAAGAACAAAAACTTTGTGAATAATAAAAACTTAAGGCCCACGAATATAAAAGTGTTGCTATTGTATTTTCCCATGGAGGCTGTCCATGGGAAAATATTGTTAGTACATGGCCCCAGCCAATGTTCCTCTGTCGTATTTATCCATTTTGTGGCTACATCGTGTGGAACTTCATTTGTGGCGACGACAGAGGAATATTGTGGAACTTCATTTGGGCATATTGGTATACTTTTTGTGGCTAGTTTAGTCGCTACAATATCTATTTTGTGGCGATTTCATATATTGCCACAAATCACATTCCGCTTCGAAAGTAGTTGTAAGTACTTCAAGGTCGCCACTAAAACATGTAGTTGTTAAAGGAGCAGAATACACAAGAGAAATGTTTTGTGTCTTTCATTGACACAATGTGTTGTTTAAATACAAAATAATTGTGTGGTAAAAGATCCCACAATATCAGTAAAACTAATGAATTCTATCAAGTAATTAAAGGTAAATAATCAGAGAATATACAATAATGAAATCAGAATATATGATACTGATATGGAAAATATCTCATCTTCATTTAAGTTCTTTATGCCCCGCAAATTAGCGGGTGGTGGAACGACCCCTAACTTGGAGACAACCCATTGAGTTTGGGCTTTGGATAAAGATTTCGTAAGTATGTCAGCTAGCTGATCAGCTGAGTGAACATGTACTATCCGGAGTTGTTGACGTTGGACTTGGTCCTTGACAAAATGGAATTCAATGGCTATGTGCTTCATTCTACCGTGGAAAACTGGATTTTGGCACAAGTAGGTGGTGACAATGTTGTCGCAGTAGATAGTTGGTACATTATCAAGAGAAATACGGAACTCTTTGAGAAGATTGGTAAGCCAATTTGTTTCTGCAACAGCATGAGCAACGGCACGATACTTGGCCTCAGTTGAAGATCGGGCGACTGTTCTTCGTTTCTTTGATGACCAACTGATTGGTGTTAAGCCAAGATAGATAACATAAGCAGAAGTAGAGGTACGATCATCGTGGTCCCCTGTCCAATCAACATCGGTATAAACATAAAGGGCATCATTAGATCTATGGTGAAAAAGAAGCCCATGATGGATAGTGGATTTGAGATACCGAAGGAGGCGCTTCACTGCTTGCCAGTGTGTGTGAGATGGATGATGCATAAATTGGGAGAGTTTATTAACAACAAAGCTTATGTCTGGTCTAGTAAATGCAAGATACTGGAGCTTGCCAATTGCACTTCGTTATTGTTTTGCATCTATAGGAGGGGAGCCATCATTCAACCTAAGTGAAATCGTGGTGGATAATGGTGTAGAAACACCTGGCTGTAACATCCGGCAATTTGAAGTGGCTTCAAAGAAGCTTGAAATTTGAAAAAAAAAAAAAATTTAAAATCTGGAAATTTGGCTAAGTGTGGAAAAACATGAGTTTTTGGCCAACTTTGAGCAGTCGTAACTCCTAGCTCAGGATGAGTTAGGAGTAGTTCCAATTATGGTTGCGAAGCCCTTGGAACGATCTTTCCAACGCCACCAAGTTTGCTCGATTCCGAGTTTGTATGAGGGAGTTATGACCTGTAGAAGTTGGGCAGTTGGAAGGGAAATCCGTTCGGGAATTTAAGGGCATTTTGGTCTTTTCCCAAATTCTTTCTCTTGAGGTTACATGGTGTGTTAGGCTGATTTTTTTGGATCATTTCTTTTATCCCATTTTAAAGAGAAAGAGTTAGGGTTCTTGAGAAGAGAAGAAGAAGAGAAG
>JAJOOR010021463.1:0-17722 GCA_036250505.1 Solanum acaule | reverse complement strand
CATACTATTTTTACTTGATTATGTCAAACAAATTAAATAATTTTAGTAGTTAATGGAAACCCATTAAGTGACGGAAATCATAGTTGTGAGAATTTATATTTTAAAACTAAAATATTATAGTAAAAGTAAAAAAATAAAATTTAACTTTTAAGTATTTGACCTTCCCTCCACTTTCAATGCATTAAATTTCCTTCACTCATTCCCCATTTTCCATCCCACGTTACATGAAACTACCCACTCACTTTTTTCCTCCTTTTTAGAATTATTAATAAATTAAAATCTATCCACTTAAATCTAAAAAACCAACTAGAATACAAATACTACATTCCATTCCTATAGGTATTTTACTGCTCTCTCTCGTTTCTTTTCCTTCTTTTATCTAGTATCCCAAATTATGTCCATCTAGCATTTGTTAATGCTCTATAACTTTTTAAATATTTGTTTCAATTAGTATAAGGAACAATTATTTTACAAAATTGTTATTCAACTTTTACTTGGTGTTGATTGAATGTAGAAATTCTTGACACCATTTCAATAAGGAGATAAGTTTTTATTGATTGTGATACTTGAATATTTAACACGAAGTGATTATATTTAGTGACAAAAATAATTACAATAATAATTATATTTTTAACTACAAATTAATTCATCATTAATACCGCCTATTATCTGCCAAAAATATTTTTTCAACCACGAAATTGTTATCTTTTAGTGACGGAATCTTATTCTTTTTACTACAAATTATGCATAACGCTAAAGACGATTAAGATCGTCACTAATTAAATTAATAATTAGTGACAAATAAATTTTGTCATTATTAGACACAATTTTAGTGACGATATGATATTTTTAGCTACAAAATATTTATATTTTTATGACAAATAAGTTCGCTGCAAATACTATGCATTTGGGGACAAATATTCTTTTTGTAGTTAATATAAGACTTTTAGTGACGACACGCTAAATTGTCTTTATATACTATTAGAGACGAGCGTTTAGAGACGAAAGATTGACGAAATATTTTTTGTCATAAATTTATTTTTGTGACGAAATATGATTTTTAAGTGATAAAATAATTCGTCCTTAATAATCAAATTTCTTGTAGTGACGAAAGGATAATATATTCACGGAATATGAACATGATGATATAGTTACTAATGATATTGACCAACAAATGACTCAATAAAATAGAGTACAATACACAACTCATGCTCAATTTTATTTTTTTATTGAAGTAAAGTTTGATCAATAAATAATTATATATATTTTTATAATAGCTTTGTGATATTGTATTATACTTTTGTTATGAACTTTTGCTTATTTGATAAGATTGTATAAAAAAAAAATGAAAAACTATATAAATAGCCATAAAATCTAAAATAATTACAAGTTTATACCCAAATCCAAAGTAATTCATGAAATACCCATTCTCTCATAAATAATTACAGTCCATACCCCCATTCATTAAGAGTGATAATTTTTAGTTAAGTTAAATGGTTTTCAAAACTTATGGTGTACTTTTATTTCTCCACGGTGCCCTATGTAGCAGTTTTGCCACATTTCTAAAAATAACATTTGCATCATTTTTTCTTACTCCATGGTTTACTTTTATTTGTCCACTATTTTAAAAATATTTTTCACTTTTTATTTGCTTACTATTTTAAAAATAATTTTTCACTGTTACTTATTATTTTTAATAGGGAAAAGAGTCGGATATACCCCTCAACTTTGTCATTTAGAATTGATATACCTTTCATTACAAAAGTGACTCACATATACCCCTGCTATTACAAAATTGGCTCACATATACTAGGGGCGTATCTAGAGGGGGTGCCGTGGGTTCACGTGATCCCATCCCCTCTCTAAATTATATATAGTAGTGTTATATTTTTAAAAAAATATTTAAATATAGATGTGTGAACCCACATTCAAAGTATCAAATATAATAATACGATGATTATTGGGGGTATCTCTCTAAGTGAGAATCTTATATATATCTTGTTTTTTTTAGTAACACCTCTCCAAGTGGTTATCGGTAACATTTTTGGCGTTTCAACTAATTTTTCTTTTGTTTTTTCCTTTAATCTTTCAAAACTTTCAAGTGTGTTACATTGAAAATTCATAAAAAAATTAGCACTGTAAATTTATTTTATATAATTAAATCAAATGTGTATAGTAAAATTTAAAACTCATAGTATTATATATTTTGGACCTATATTTTTTTAAAAAAAAATTAATGGTTCATATTAAGAACCTAAAAGTCAAACTTAACAAATTTATATTTAAGATGCATTTGTTTTTGTTATCGTGCACCCATCTTGTCGATATCCTGGATACGCCTCTGACATATACCCCTTAACTGTTACAAAAGTGGCTCACATATACCCATTCTTCTTCTTCTTCTTATTGTTATTATTGTTATTGTTATTATTGTTGTTATTGTTGTTATTGTTATTATTGTTATTATTGTTATTGTTATTGTTATTATTGTTATTATTGTTATTGTTATTGTTATTATTGTTATTGTTATTGTTATTATTTGAGTTTCTTATTCTTATTTTATTTATCTTTCATTCTTTAGAAAATAAAAAACGAAAGAAATGTGAACGAAAAAGAGAAAAAAAAATTAAAACTAACTTTTTTGCGGCTATATTGTAACTTTGTTTTATATTGGTAAAAAAATTGCAGCATCTATAATAAATTTTACAAAAAAATAAGTGAAAAATAAATTTGACCATCAAAATAATAAATTCAAATTAGTCGTTGAATTAAAAAAGTAAAAAAAAAATTATGTGTGAGAAGGATCATTTGTATACCCCTACATGGATTGTTTTTTAAATAAAAATTAATTTAAAATTATTTGTTTTCACTTTTATTAGAGCAAATGGGTATATGTGAGTTATTTGTGTAACATTAGGGGTATATATAAGTCACTTTCATAACGAGTGATATATTAACTCTAAATGGTAAGTTTGGGGGGCTTATCAGCCCTAAATGGTAAAGTTGAGAGTTATATTAGACCTTTTTCCCTTTTTAATATTTCAAAAAAAAAAAGACAAATGTTTTCCACGTTTTACACTTAACATTAATTACTTCTTCCTCAAATTATTTTTTAAAATCTAATACTATTTATCAATTAATAGGAATTGTATGATAATATAGTCATGTCAATCATTATATTTTTAATAAATGTGTCAACTCAAAATGGTGACAAATAAAACGGAAAAATGAGTTTGTCAATTAAGTGAGAAACCTTCAAAGTTTTAAAAATTAGCTAAAAATGATAAATAGATATTAATATCATAACACAACTATCATAGTTGTCCGGAAAACTACAAAAATTATTTAAAGAAATCGTTCAATATTTGACGGACAAAAACAAAACTTGTCCTAACAACTGCTTAAGTTGTTCGACACCTATGATTAGTTGTTTGGATAACTAATGCAATTGTAGAACAACTTCTATAGTTGTTAGAAGAAATAGTTGGACAATTAAAGAAATTATTTTAACAACCACTTGTCACTTTTATTTAATTGAAAGACTTAAAAGGTCTTTTAGGTCTTTTCACCATTACTTAATTAAAAACTTAAAAAACATTTTCAGCTCATTTTTCCGAGCAATTGGCAATATTTCATCAAGAAAACAAAGAGATTTGTATATTTTCTTAACAAGACGAGAAACTTGTTTTGATGGCAATCATTTTTTATGGTAATCATTGGTCACTTGCTTAATTCGCGAAGGCCTAATGCAATTATATCTTTTCCGTTCTCACTACTATTTACTACTACACTGGGCTACTATTGCAACTGAGAGCTTGTTTGGCATTGCTGTTGAAAGGCCAAAAGCACTTTTTTTTATAAAAAAATAAGGTGTTTGACAAATCAGTAAAATTGTTTTTAAATAGAAGCAAAAGTGGTTTTTCTGTTGTTGGAAAGAAGTTAAAAATTTTTGCTTCTTAAAAAAAAAAAAAGCAAAACTAGAAAATTATTTTTTTGCAAGACCAAAATATCCTTTCCATATTTACCCATATATCTCTTATTAATTAATTAACATATCTCATAACTTTGGTAAAAGTTTCATTTAAGACTTTCATTTTATAATAATTTTTAAATATTTTACGGGTATTATCATTACTTTATATTTGATATTTTAATTATATTTAATTGTATTATGTCTGATTTAGTTCAAATAGGTCTGGTAATCGTAACAATATGTTTTGCAACAATCGTGTAATAGTATTGTTAATATATTTCTAAGTAACACAATGTTTTGTAATATAGCATTTATTTAATCCAGCCGGACTCTGGCCAGTTGATTATTTTGCGTGAAGGTGAATTGTTAAATCCACATCACTATTTTCGTCTAAATTAATTAACGGGGCCCCATATTTGGTTGATATTGTTTCTTGCGGGCTATGGTCTGTTGTTGGGTTACAATTTTTGTTCGTGATGGTTGAGGATACTTGAGAATGGAATATGATACTTTGCAAGAATTCGTTTATTGTATACAGAAACATGATAACTTAGGCGGAGGGTGACAACGGGAGATAAGAAATAGCCGATGGTAGGCTAGAAATGAAGGGAGCATGCATGTTAAGACAAACTTGGAGGAGATTTTTAAGTAAATTTGCACCTTTGGTGTTCATAGTTCCATTTCAGTCTGTATTGCGTCTTCGGGATCCATAGTACCTTATGTGTCTCTATGATCCTTTTATAAGTAAATTTGCACATTTGGTGTATGTGCATTAAGGGACAGTTGCAGCAACTGGAGGAGAATGATTTGTTGGAGGTTTAAGGTGGAAGTTGAGGGCGACGGCTGTGAACATCACGTCCATACAAGATCATAATTAACTAAATTAAAATGGACGACCTTGGACTCCTTTCTTATGAACCTCCATCTATCTCTTTTTTATTATTGTATGCCATATCAAGTATATGCTAAAAATGACCCTAAAATTTTTATTATCATAAATGTTTTTTGTCATTGTCTCAAAATAATCATTACTATTTTTAAGGTTTCATATCACTGACGCCAACTTATTTGGATTAAACCATAGTAATTGTTATGGTTATAGTATGCAGTTACAAAAGACTAATGCAATTTCAACCAAGCAGTACGTGGCATCTGAATGTTCACAAAGGATATTCTAAACAAATTTTTTGACTCATAACATATGAAAATCTCGTAGCATAATTTTGTGAGCACTTGAACTTATAAATATCCAAAAATAATATAAAGACGACCTTACTTTCCTAACAATCAAAAAGAAAATGGCATGTTTCTTAACATATCTTTCAAAAAGATAGTCCTTCGGGTTGTATCCAAGTTTACAGTTCACAAATTTAATTGAAAGAAGCCAAAAGAAAGAGTTATTACTTCTTTATCAAAAAAATAAAAAAACTTTATCAAAAGAATGAGTTATCACTACAACGAAAATGGTCTTTAACGGCAATTAATAGCTTAATTGTTGCTAAATATGTATTTTCAGAGGCAATTGGTACTTTGTATTAATGTTCCTAAAGTCTATAGCAACATTGAATCTCATGACAATTAATTAATGTCGGTAAAGGCTGTAGCACTCTTCGTGAACGTACATATTTATTACCGATAAAAATTGTTTTGTTATAGTGTATTTTGGACATTTGTTAATTTCACAAAAACTTGATCTCTTATTATGCCCAAAAAGAAGAGAATAAGAAATATGACAAATTAGTTAACTTGCGATAAAAGTTGTGGACTAATTGTCTCTATACATATATTCTAGGAATAGTGCAATGGCATACAAAATGTTTGTACCTAAGAAAAAACAATCAAAATAATATACTAAATGTGGCAAGCAAGAGAGCAATTAGTTTGGTTCTTTTACTACATCATTGGTTCCGTATTAGTTATCAGATATTTGTTGTGTGCTATCAAATATAGCACAACCCTCAAGCAATTATCCCAAAAAGTATATGAAGAAAACCAGTAGAAAGGGACAAAATAGAATATAAATTGAGTAACTTACAAAAATGACTACATTTATAGGGTTATTAAATTTCAATAGCTATAAATATGTTATTTATAAAAAATGACTATAATTTATGTCTTTTTATAGATGTAGTTTTGTATATGATTTTTATTTTTCTATTTATACATTGATACAGTTTTAATTACAATGAACTAAATAAGGAAAATGCGTTAATTGTTTAGTTAGCATATGAATATTTTGGATTTAAATTGGTATATTTATTTATAAAACTTAAAGTATTAATATATCTAGGATACAAGTATTTATAAAAACTTAGTGTATTAATATAATAAACAAGGTAAAGTGTAACAATTAAGTATATGAACACGACAATTTGAAAAAATGGATACACTATTGTTAAACAAAAATGAATACACCAACATAGCAGACATCTGAATACATTGTTGTTAAACAAAAGATGGATACATTGGACAAGCCAAAAACAAGAAAAATGAAAAATAATAGAATGTGTAGGTATCAAAGTGTGTAGGTATGCGACTGTATAACAAATTGAAAAAGCCAACAAACGTCAATCTCTTTTTGGTCAAATTTTTTCTGTAATAGTTGAGGTTTGGTGTTAACTCGGGTATTTGTTTATAAAATATAGTATTATTGTATCCAACTATACTTGTATTGTCTAATCAACCTTTCAAATTGGATAGATTACTTATGTATCCAGATATACTTGTATTCACGAATCACCATTTCAATTTGTGTTAATATTACAATACAAATATATATGTATATATGTATTCTACTATATACAAATTTGACAATCACACAAACCTCAATCTCTTTTTGCTCGTGTTCTTCTTATATTTTTTAAAATAACTATAGCCATTATAATGGAGAAACAAATTATTCTTCAATTGAAACCTTATAAAAATAGATGAAAATATAGATGTATACAAATATAATTTTCATAAAAACGAGAAAAAAATTCAATTAGAAGATATTTTCCCCCCCTCAAAGACAGGACCAATGGTCCATTTTATTAGAGTAGTAAACAAAAGGAAATGATTCAGACTTGGTTTAAGCCCAAGTCAAAACAAAGAAGAAGAAGAAGAACCAAACGTAACAAGACAACAAAGACAAAATAAAATAAAAAAGACTAAAGCTCTAAACAACCATCGGAGAAATGAAAGGTCATCGGAGAAGATGATAAATTTAAATCACAAAAATTGATCCTAGAGTTATGTAAAAGAATCTTAAATTGGAAGGAATTTGTGGGGGAAATATAGAAAATTTGTGATAAAGGGATATTGATGAAAGAGAAAGTATAATGAGGGTAAATATGTGGACCAATCACATAAAACGTGCCTAGACATAATTAATTATGTGTGTAATAATAACTTTCCTATTTAATATTTAACTTCCTATTTATTTTTATATAATTAACTTTGCTATTTATTGTGTAATTATATCCATATAACATAAAAAAAAAAAAAACTGTAGCTATTTATTTTAAATGTATATTGATGTTTGCCATATTCTGTAGTTTTTCCATTTAAAAATTTTCAATCATCCTCACTGGAATTTTGAACATAATTCAAACAAAGTCACCAAAATAGCAAAAAGAAATTGCAATAGATACATGAATCAGTATGACTTATAGTAAAAAATTAAGCTTAATGAAATAGGAGGAAACTTTGAGGAGTGAAACACACTTAATAAAAAGCTTAATTAATGTATTTGAATTCAAAAAAAAACATACAAATAATAGTGGCAGAAATAAAGATTTGTTTACTAAAAAATCAATTGTAATGAATTCAATCATAAACCATTTCAGCAGCGTTATGAGTTGTGCACTGAGAGGTTCAAGAGTAGTAATTTCGCATTGCAATTGGAATCAATTTTCTTTGTTTATATGAATAAACCTATAGAGAGACAAAAGAGAAGCTCAGTTTTCAATCATCATTGCTGAAACTTTAACAGAGTTAAAAAAAAAGGTTACCAAAATAGGAAAAAGAAATAGCAATAGTTACATGAATCACTATGACTTATAGTAAAGATTAAGCTTCATGAAATAGGAAGAAGAAAACTTTCAGGAATGAAACAAACTTCAGAAAAACTTAATTAATGTATTTAAATTGGACTACCCTATAGCGGGAAATAAAACCTACAAATTATAGTGGTAGGAATTCCTCTATTTATAAACAACATAGGGTAGTAGAACAAATGTTTATTGTTCCTTATTGGAAAGGTCACAACTCTTTGGAAAAGTTACAACCCTTCGGAAAGGTCACAACCTTTCATATATGTCACAATTTTTCATAAAAGTCGCAACTCTTCATAAAAGTCACAACTTTTAAAAAATGTCACAACTTTTCATGAAAAGGGAAGGCTAGTTTTGGAAATAAATAAATTTGAAAGGGAATCCTGGTTTATGGTGGCGCCACGTAGGCGGAAATAAATAAATTTAAAAGGGAATCCTAGTTTATGGTGGCGTCACATAGGCGGGCCTAGGGTTCTCTTTTATATAAATATATGATTAATAATTAATTAATACAATATCAATTCTTTTTAATTTATGTATAATATTGATTGAAAAATTGAATACGTACATTTTAATTCAAATAAAATTTATTTAAATTTTTATAATATTTAAAATAATCTTCATATTAAAAATATATTGATACTTGTCCTTGTTTGTAATTTGACACTTAAAAACATATTTTTTAAAAGATTAGTCCAACATAATTTGTTTATCTAAAACACTTTTCAAATAAATTTTTCAAACACAAATTGTCTTTTCCAAAAGCATTTTTCTAAAATACTATATTAAAAAAGTGCTTATAAAAATAAGTAGATTTCAGCAACAATGCCAAACAGGCTCTGAAACTCATTAGTAGAGCAGGAAGGCGCTTAAATCTATGCATGGAACTATGCTGGGAAGAAAAGGGAAAACTGGATCATGAGTCCTCACTTGTTTCCTCATGGTTTCTTCAAATTTCTGTTACCCCTTTGAAAATTATGATTAAAAAAATTGTCCTTTAAGCTCCGGATTCGATTATCCAACATCACAAAATGCTTACAAAAGAAAAGTAGGGTTTAAAGGTAAGGGTTTTTTACTGTCCCAGCTCATCAAAGCTTATTTTACAACTACACGAATATTACTAACGTATTTAAAGATCACAAGTATCAAAAAAAGTTATAGCACCCACAAATGTTATAATATATTTAACATCATGTGTCAAATGTTTTCATTTTTTAATTAAGTTTTGTGCCAAGTCAAACTATGACAATCAAAGTAAAACGGAACAGAGGGAAGTAGTAAAACTAACCAAGTAGCGGTAAAATCTTGGGTACAAGAAGAATTTCGAAATACGAAGGTAATGAAAACCCAAAATCTGACACCAATAGCGCAAAGCCTAAAACTTCAAATTACTTACTAGCTACCATCGTGAATTGAATGTTACCACAGCAACAAGAATGATGCATTGGAAGTCCGTTAACAGCCTGAGGGAATCAATGGGAAATTCTTCTGATAACGACAAATCCGGAAGCCAACACGGTTGTTCCTTCAATAAAGCTTTACATGTATAATCTCTAATCACCGTAGGATCGATGTATATGAATTGTACTGGGTTAAAACCTTCCTCTATGCCACAAAGTTCCTGGAACCTCCACCACGATAAGTTCTGGTATCACAGAAGTCGAAGTTGAAGAAAGAACTGTTCTGGGAGCTCATCTTAGAAGCTTTATGAATTATGATAACCACTTAATGTAAGTTTCTATAACGGAAGCTCATTACAGGAGCTTATCAAGTTTAGCTTCCAAATCCTGCATTGAAACCATCTTGACAAGGTCTTGTCTATCCTCAGGTGTATATTCTTTTTTCAGAAGGGATATCACTTGAACGTGTGCTTCCAATATATTAGTCCTGCACAAAAATGAAAACGGAATTAGAGGCTCAGAATCTTTTAAATGATAAAGAAGTACAAAATACAGAATTTGCAACAATACAAAGCATGACCTTAACACACGGAAATTAAATAAATGTGTTGTTTGTATATTTCCTTAATGCTTTGACCTTAACCCACAAAATTTAAATAAATGTGCTGTTTTTATATTTCCTTAATAATTACACCATTCTTGTAGAAAGCCAACGTCATCAGTTAAATTTTCTGGCACGCCACCTATGCAGAGGCTGTAGCTTATTGCAACCATGAATACATAATAAAAAGGAATCTGGGACAAAAATTTCAACAAGTTGTCTCTCATTAGGGAATGAACAAGATTATGCCTAACACTTCAGCATGTGTTTCACAGTCTAATACCCTTGGACTGTGGGTCATGGACTCCAGCGATTCTGACCATATTTTCAGTGATAAATCACTTTTTTCAAATATTATTTAGCCAATGGGATCTAACCAAAAGCAAAATGAGTTGAACAAGTTAATATTTATCCTTTGTCACTCTAAACTCTATTCTTTATGTTCTTGGTTGTCCTTTTAATCTTGTATCTGCCAGTCGTGTGACTTGTGCCCTATATTATGACATAATATGTCTTGATGATTCTTTTGTTATACAAGACCACTGAACGAGACAGACGATTGGTTTAAGAGATGAATCTCACAGCCTCTATTACCTTGCCTCTCCTAATTCTTCCACAACATGTCTAATTATAGATCCTCCAAACATTTGGAACACCGAGTTTATAGTGCCTAGTTTGTCTAGTCTATCCACATTAGATTGTGAGTCGTGTCAACTTTGAAAACACACCCACACTATCTTTCCACATAGTGCTCAGAGTCGTGCACAATATTTTTTCATTAATTCATTCTAATAGTTGGGAGCATAGTAGAGATGGTTCAACCTAAGGATGTTGTTATGTCATTAGCTTCTCATTGATGATTATTCAAGATGTACTTAGATTTTTTTAATGAAAGATCATTTGAAAGTTATTTTCTACATTCAAGAGATTTTGTGTTGAAATACATCATCAATTTGAGGTTTTTCTTCGTACTTTTCATAGTGATAATGCCTTAAAATACTTATTCTCTCAGTTTCAGCAGTTTATGGCTCACCATGGAATTGTTCATCAGATATTATTCATACACCCCTTGGCAGAATAGGGTAGCAGAGAGGAAGAGAGGTACCTTATTGAGACTGATCACACTTTTCTCATGAATCATATTCCTTATTCAGTATTGTTTACTTGGTTACCTCTGTACTCTCTTCCACCTCGAGTTTTTGAGAGCACATGTTATGTTCATAACTTAGCCCCTAGAAAAGATAAACTAACCTCTGCAGTCTCAAATGTGTCTTTCTTGGTTATTTTCGGGTTCAAAAAGGGTATCGTTGCTACTCACCAAATCTTTGTTGGTAACTTATGTCAACTAATGTGTCACAATTGTGGATGCATTGGAAGCTAATTGAATTAAGTATTTAATTATTTTCTGAGTAGCTTTCTTTATTATTCTAGAATAGGATTTATGTTTCATAGCTTCATAAGGATTAGGTTAAGTTATAGTTATTAGTTTGGAATAGAATTTAGGTTTCCTACTTTCTAAGGATTAGACTTCCTACTATTGTAACGGAAAAGGGTCATATTTTCCCTTGTACTCTAAGAAAAGAGCTATATTTACCCTTCGTCATACTTTTTTGATATATTTGCCCTTGTCGTCCAACTTTGGGCACATATTTGCCCTTGGACAGTTAAGTATGATGTCACCACTTTTATCATCTTACATGGCACTAACGTGGCTTCTACATGGATATATTTTTATTATAATTATAAATTTAATTCCTATTTAATAATTTATCCACCTAATTTGCATCTCGGCCCGCCGGTTGACTCAACAATTCGGTCTGGGTCAATTTACGTTAATTCAGCATCCTCCGATTCGTCGTCGTCTCTCTCGTTACAACCTTCAATACCATCGTTCCATTGCGTGTTGCAGTTGAGCTTGAAGTATCGTTGTCGTTACTTCGTGTGCTCTCGCCCTTGCTTGCCAAGCCTGAGCCTTTGCGCTCAATTGCACTGCACGCGCCTCTAGTTCGCTGCTTACTCCATCTCTGCTTCTTTTTTCTCTTAGCATTTGTGTCATTGGTTCCTCCGCTACTCCGATCAGTGCATGGTAGTAACGTTGCTTTTTCTCTGCTTACATACGCCTCAACTACTCTCCTTATTGAGAGGATGGGTACTGGGTTAATGGGTTTTTAAATTGGGTATATTAGATTTTATTAAGTGGGTTGGGTAAACTATTAAATAGGAAGTAAATTTTTAATTAATTAATAAAAATATATCCATGTACAAGACATGTAAGCGCCACGTAAGATGATAAAAATGGTAACATGATACTAAACTGTCCAACGGCAAATATGTACCTAAAATTGGATGGTAAGGGCAAATATATCAAAAAAGTATCACGGAGGATATATATATAAGAGTACAAGGGTAAATATGACTCTTTTCCGTTGTTATAATAAGACTTCCTACTCTCTTCCATTGAACTCTAAGGGGTCGTTTGGTTGGGAATAAGTTATCCCGGAATTAATTATCTCGGGATAAGTTATTCCACCATGTTCATGGGATAACTTATCACATCACTAAGGTATAAATGATGAGATAAATAATCCAAGGATTACTAAATACCTCAAACCAAATGCAAGATAAAATAATCCTGCATTTTATTCGGTGATTATTATATTTTATACCTCACACTAAACGTCTCCTAAGGTTTCAACCTCTTTTTAACGAGCTTAAGTTATATACAAAATAGGTCGATCTAGGAATTCGAACAAAGGCAAGGGAAAGTTGAAGTCAATTGATTTAGATTTTCTTGTTCATCACCCTGCGACTCAATCCTTCTCTAAGAATCCTAACAATATGGTATCAGAGCCTGACACTATGGGCAATGAGATCAATTCCAGATTCCAAGAACATGCAATCACAGAAACATTAATGGACTCTAAACTTGCAGTAATGGAATAATGCCTCGGCAAAAGAGTTGTCCAAATCATTCAAGAATAGTTTTTTTAAGAAAGGTAACATTAATTCAAGAATAATTTTCTGACTTGAGAATTGGCTCCACAAAACCAACAACCCAAGGAACTCAGTCGAGTAGCGCCCCAACGACAGGCAAACCAACAAATCCTCCTACTAGAGGCAACACACTGCCTATTCAACTGGATGATCAAAATCATCCAACAAATGGTAATTCCCATTCGATAGTACCAAGGTATACAAGGATGGATTTTTCTACTTATTACGGCACAAACGAGGCAACGACCCATTAATTTAGGCGTATCGTTGTGAACAATTTTTTGAAATCAGCATACAATGGATGCGGAAAAGGTTGGAGTAGCTAGATTTTCACATGTTGGGAGAAACACAATTATGGTAAACTTGGCAAAGGGCCCAATGAGTTGGCAAAAATTTCAGAAACGTTGTTTCCAACGATTTGGATCTCTTGAAAATAGCAGCCCAGAGGGCGAATTTGTCACGCAACGGCGAACTGGTACAGTTGAAATTTATCAACGTCAATATCAAGAAAAGCTTCCTAGGGCTGATGAGCTTATTCCAAAACACTTGCACGTATGAATATTTATGGCGGGGTTGGATGATTCAATCAGATTGGATGTGTACTATCTGACTTATCAATGGCCATAAGTGTATCCAGGGCTTTAGAACAAAAACAACGGTAAAAAGTAAGTAATATTAGCAAGGGGGCATGTCAGCAGTCCCGACAAGTCTTGGCAGAACAGTAAACTCGAAAAAATCTGCTACTAGTTTAGTCGACTCATTTGCCTCGAGTAATACCCAATACAGCAACCAAACCCCTTTTGTCAGGCGATTAATGCATGCAGAAATGGCAAAGAAGTGCTAAGGGATTATGCTATAATTGTGACGAACAATATTCAGCCATTCACCGGTGCAAACGACTTTTCTGGCTGGAATTGGATGATTCAGCTGACAACACTGTTCTAGAACATCTGGATGATTGCCATAAAAGTCGGGCTTAAGGACAAACTCTTTCAACGTCGTGAGGGGGGGGGGATGTTGTGGCAGCGTTGGAAGCCAATTAATCAAATATTTAATTATATTTTTAGTAGCTTTCTTTATTATTATAGAATAGAATTTATGTTTCATAGCTTCATAAGAATTAGGTTAAGCTATAGTTATTAATATGGAATGGGATTTATGTTTCCTACTTTCATAAGGATTAGACTTACCTATTGTTGTAATAAAGCTCCTATTTAAAGGGGTTTCTGATCAATAAATCATTAAGTCGTATTTTAACTATTAAAAAAAAATAAACAAGAGATCAGAGTTCTCTCTTCTATTGAATCTAAGCTTTTTGCCTCCCTTCAACAAGCTGAAGTTATATACAAAATAGGTTAATCTAGGAATTCGAACAAAGACAAGGGAAAGTCGAAGTCAACTGATTCAGATTAGCGTGTGACTCGATCCTTCACTAAGAATCCTAACAGCCACATTTTTTAAGTCTCGGCCTTTACGTCTTCTTTTGATCATCCTCATATCTCTAAGGTCCTATATCAACTTTTCCCGACTTATCATTGTCATCCGTGTCAAGCATCGGGCTCAAGATGATTCAAGTCATGCGACAGACCATGCACCTACCACGGACTTGTCTCATCTTAGCCAATCGATTACACTCTATACAATCCACTTGTAATACTAACCCTGACTATACATTTTTAAGTTATCATCGTGTGTCATCACCCCATTATGCCTTTGTATCATCATCTATTTTCATCTTTGAGTCTACAGGTGAAGCACTTTCTCATCTAGAATGGTGACAGGCCATGATTGACAAGATGTCCGCATTGCATGCAAGTGGCACTTAGGAGCTTGTTCATCTTCCTTTATATAAATCTATTGTTGGTTATCGTTGGGTTTATGCAATCAAAGTTGGTCCAGATGACAAGTTGATCAACTTGAGGCTCACCTTGTTGTCATGGTGTACTTGGATATTTGGGCTTTGATTACAGCGATATTTCTCCCTCGTGACTGAGATAGAATAGGTCTGTTTATTTCTTTCCATGGTTGTGTATCATTGACTCTTTATCAGCTAGACATTAAAAGTATTTTTTTCTCCACGGCGACCTTGAAGATGAGGTTTATATGGAGTAACCACCTAATTTTATTGCTTAGGGAGAATCTAGTGCTCTTGTTTATCATTTCAAACCGTCTCCACAAGCCTGGTTTGGTAAGTCCTAACACATTTATCCAATTGTTTGGCATGACTTGTAGTGAAGCTGATTACTCTGTGTTTTATTGACATTCGACTCTCAATCAGTGTATTTATTTGGTGGTTTATGTTAACGATATTGCTAATACTAGCAATGATCAGGACGGTATCACTAGTTTGAAGCAATATCTCTTTCAGCACTTCCAGACTAAGGATTTGGGAAGATTGACAATTTTTTACTATTGAGGTCGCTCATGTCTAGGTCACATATTGTTATATCACAACAGAAGTATGCTTTAGATATTTTCTGAGTAAAATTATGTCTTGGAAAAGTAAGAACCTAAGTATGGTTACTCGATCTAGTTTGGATGAAACAGTTGCTCAGAGAACTGAAATTTGAAGAAATCAATCATATGGAACTTGTTTGTGATGATCAAACTACCTTTAATATTGTGCCAAATCTGATGTTCCGTTGGAGGATTGAAGACATTAAGATTGAATGTCACTTCATCCGAGAAAAAGAAATACTCTCGGGCTAAGTTGCACAAACTCTTCACTTTCGATGTCAGACTCGTGTTGACACGACATGGTGTGCGTGAGGGATATGTACTGGCTATGATCAATCAATTTTGGATACTTTAGCCAAAATAGATAGAGAAATTTGACACAGATAAAATGATTTCTAAAATCAAAACAAAAGATAGGGTGAAATCATAATTTAGGTTTATCTTTTTTTATCATCAAAAGATATTTGTACTAATAAGCTTGCAACCAGAAGGTGCTTTAAAGATATTTCCAAATCAATATCATTGTTGAAGTGCAATTAACTCAAGAAGTCTACAATGGTTTCTATATGATTTGTAATAGTCATGTTACACCTAAAAAAATAGTAAGGAGGTGCATTTGTACTTGATAATAATCATACTCAAACTTGCTCTCAAAAGGTAGTGCATTCCTTTCCTTCCAAATAGTCCACCACAATTCAGACATATTTTTATAACTCTACTTAAAGATATTTGAATTATTTTTAGCAGAATCTCCGCACTTGTATCTATAAGTAGATTCATACCCCCGAATCTTAAAATTAAAATCATAGAGGATCCAACCTCTAGATCTGCACCCGTATCTGACACCCGCAACTGAGTCCAAGCAACTTAGCTCTTGGGAGATATTGTTACAAGTTTGTGAAATCAAATAATCAGCTTGCACGTATTTTCACCTAGTCCCTCACTGGTCCTCATATTAGTAAATCTATAACAATCTTGGTATATACGTCTTACATGTAAAAGTACTGTAATGTATGGGCTCATTGTAGTAATGTGGTTTACACAACTCAATAATATGTTCCTGTGCCTTTACTTCTCACAAGTATAAAGATTTAAAAGATAAACAAACTAAATAAGTTCTATTATGCTATAACTGCACAAAAGATCTTACTTAATGGGTTTGAAAAGTATTGCACGTGTCGATGAATTCTGCAGATAGAGCCTCATTTTTACCAACACCGTAGGTAAATCTTCATCCATTGCTGTGTTGACCTGTGCCAAATAAATGGATCAGCATGTAAATCGAAAGAGAGGGAAACACTAATTGAATAACAAAAGATCAGCAGGCATGATGTTTGTTGATTTAAAACCAGTATAATTGATTGGTTTGGTTATTTTGGTTCATTCAGCAATTTGTGTAAAACAAAATCAGTGTTGCGCAAAGGTTTTTTCTTTAATTCTAAGAAAAAATAAGCTTATCTATCTGTTTACCTTCTGAAGGAGCTCGGCAATCTTTTCTGGTGAAGCAAAAGCATGCTCCTTGAGTGGCTTCGCAATCCCAGATTCCAGTTTTTTATTTTGACTACCAGATAATGCAACTTTAACAGCCGTAACCTATAGACATTTCATACCGACTAGTTAAAATCTTAAAAATGAATATTCAAAAGGAAATCAACAAATCTGCAAAGTCGTTAAAAAAATCAGTTTTCGACTCTAACACTTAAGCTCACAACCACATTCAGACCTCTGATTACAAGTCCTATTACTTCTTCCCATGTCCATCAGTAATACATCTCAGGTCAAATAACAATGAAATTGATTCACCATACGGACAGTGTGGGGCCATACCACCACCACCCAATGCAAAAACCAACAATGTCGAGTACAATTGTGCTAATTAAATCACTTAAGGTTTTTGTAAAATAGAGGGTCGCATTGTATTGAAAATCAGCAAAAAGACACTGATGGTAGCCATATTTACAGATTCCAAAAAAGCAGAAGCATGTCCTATTTCATTTTACAAGGATTTTATGTTGTCTAGTAAGGAATCAGCATCATATAATTTCCTCTCATCCCATATAGGTATTATTCCTCCAACATTCTTCCCTACCACCTTAACACACACTTCTCACAATACTACCTGACACCGCCATTTCAGTTTCTAAAAATAGTGTAAATTTACCCCTATTCTCTTATGCCTATCTTGATGATGACCCTTTTGTTCGAGTCACTCATCCCTCTCGTTTTACAACTATTTATCCTAATATCCATTGACCACATCTTT
>JAJOOR010021461.1:0-25871 GCA_036250505.1 Solanum acaule | reverse complement strand
TATATATATATATATATATATATATATATATATATATATATATTTGGGTCGTTATGCTTAAAATTGTGTTTTATACCGCTTTTTGTGGATGTTTGAGCTTGTGGCTCCTTTTATTTTAAATCATTTGTAAATGATTTTGACCCTTCCAAAAAATTTAAAATTTCGCCACCTCTTGTACGTGTTGAATGTGGCTGTTCTTTAGCAAATTTGAGTCTCGGTGTTGATCAATATCGATGACTCAAATAGTGCTCATAATCGAACGAACATGAATGTGCGGCTACGATAAGACCAAGTGAAGTTACATAGTCAATATGTGAACTCTTTGCATCTCATTGTGACTAGCCAATTATCGAATTGATTCTTTTATAATGAACATTGCACACTAGCGAAAGTGTGGAGTCTTGTTTGTCTTTGGTGTCGATGTCTTGTGTGATGTGCTTACTGTGAACCATGCATGACAACACCTAGAATTTGTAACGTTGGTCCGGTCGACTAAGTAAGGCTATCTCTTGATATGATCTTAGGCAACTTCAAAAGAGTGTGAACCAATTTGACATATACCTCTTTTGTGGCCTACCTTGTGAGTGTGTGAACCTCTTTTGAACACCCTTGAGCCTTACCTTTCATTGGAAGAAACTTGATGAAAACATGACCTTTATTAAATCCACTACCCATAATCCTCATGATTTGTGGTTGATTGAATAGCCAACTTAGGCCAAAAGCCTAAGTTGGGGGTGTGGTGAAAAGAAAAGGCAAGTCAAGAAGTGCAAGAAAAGTCCCTTTTTAACCCATGGTGTTGAGAAAAATGGAAGCCCTCCATACAAAAAAAAAACAAGAGAAAATAAAAAGAAAATGTTGTGAAATAAAGTTATGAAAAATATCAAAAGAAATAGGGTTCTGAACAATCCATGGAAGTGAATAATGGGATGACTTATGAGCACTAAAGAAAATGATGAAAGAAGAGGAAATAGAGTGTTGAAAGCACCGCATTTCATGAGGATGAAAGTCATTGAGCTTAAATGACCATACCTTTGCACTCATCCCCATTACAAGCCTTGAAAAGACCTTTTTGATCTTGAGTGAGCTGAAACAATTGTTGATTGGGAAATACGAGCAAATCTATGGGTGAAAGCATGCATTGTGTTTTTCTTTGTGAGAGTAAGCGTTGCATTTGATTCTAGAATTTTAAATGATTAAACCATTGTGTGTGAATATGGAATCATTATTTGTGTGAGGGCATTCGAATACCTTTGTTGAGCTCGAACTTGCATTTGAAGCAAGTATAGTGAGCTTGAGAATCTTTGATAATGGTGTGTCACAACTTGAGTCTTTGAGTATACAATTGATTCTTGCATGAGTAAGTTGAGTCTTGTTGTGTACATTCATGGTTGAGTCTTGTGTAGTACTGTTTGAGACATCTTTTTGGGACTGTCGAACTTGAGTTTTACTTGAGGACAAGCAAAAGTTTAAGCTGGGGGTGTTGATGAGTCCACAATTTGGACTCATTTAGGGCTATATTTGGATAGAATTAGTGTCCTCAAATGCATATTTTGTCTCAATATCTGATGAAAATCCTTAAGTTTCAAGTATTTAGAGTTTGAGGCAAAGCATGGACACTACTTGGCAAGAAGGAACAAGGTGGGCTGAAAAGAACAAAGAAATGAAGGCCTGAAGATCATCGAGCCGAGTTGGCGAGTCACCGATGGGCCTGGAGATCGCCTTTTGTTCCAGTGTGCTGAGCCCTGAAGAAAAAAGGTCAAGTTGGCGATGAACTGGAGCAGTCGACGCGTCGCCGATCAGTTCTGCTAAGCAGTACCATATCGCCCAATGACTCAAAATGCAAAGAGATTGAAGGCTAAAGCAAGAAGGCGATGAAATCGACCAAAAGGCGGATCAGCGAGCGTATCGGCGATCTCGACTAACTGCGTCGAGTGGTCCTCCGCAACACAAATTTTCAAACACTATAAATACTTGTTTAAATTTCTAATAAGGGGGATATCACTTCTATTATTCGAACTTTTTACAGTTTTTGAGAGAGTCTAAGTTTCAGAGGGTTTTGGAGACTTTGTTCTAAGACCTTGAAGATTCAAAGGGTTTCAACTCCAAGAAATTGGACGTGGGTCTAGAATATTCTTCACTCTTGACGCGTTTTAAGACTTAAATCTTCATACCCAGTTGATGGAAATTGATATTGGTGTAAATTTTTATCCCTTTTACATGTCTAGCCAAAACCCTAATTCTTGGGGTGTGATTTTGTGATTTAAATTATATGTTGGGTGTTGCTTATTGATGGTTTATTTGTTGTTTAAATGTGATTTCATTTAGTAGTTGTGTATGAACTTAATGGGATTGTAGTTGTAAATACGATTTCATCTTAGTGATTTTGGCTTGCTCGAGAGAGAGGTCGTAAAACTAAGACTACTAAATTGATAGCCGGTGTATTGGGTCGATATGGGTTCAGCTCGAGAGAGTGAATCCTAGTCCTTCTCCCACACATTCAGCTCGAGAGAGTGAATGGGCTAAGGCGGAGGTTGTGCTTAATACGGCAACTCCGTGTTAGAGAGAAACCGAGTTGATTAGGAGTAAGTTGCTCGAGAGAGAATTTACCCCCACTATAGTCTAGCCTAGTCACAAATGTTCAACAATTTACTATAAAAAACATGCACCTGATAGTCTAGTTTAACCCGTATTCCTATCACATCCCAAGAATCCCGTCTCTATATCTCGTTTCATTATATTTTTGTCATTTTGGTTGATTAGTTAAAACAAACCCCCATTGATGATTGACGCTTGCGTCACCCCTTAGATTTATTATGTTTTTATTCGTTAATATCTATAGCTATGACGCTCCACAAAATCACAAAATAATACAGAGGTAAGGTGAATCACTCCCTGATCAGTCCTCTATGGCATCGCCGCCATCGGCCTCATCACCAGCCTGTGTAGGGTCCATCTCCTTCGTGTCAAAATCGGAGTCCACATCGGAACCAGTGCGCAGTCGATCCTCATCTATCAGTATATCATCATCCACCGGCTCATGAAACGCAGGACCAATACCAAGCAAGACTTTAGCATGTTCATTCAGCGGGTACCCTCTTTCTATTTCCCTCAATTGCACTTCAGTCGACGTCCAACAGCCATTTTGGTGGCGCAACATCTCCAGCCCATACATTTGAGCCATAATCAGCTCATCACGTCTATGGCGCTCCGCGGTAGTGAGTGTTGGGCAGAACGTATTGTCGGGCCCCTTTGTCTTCGTTATATCTACCCGCGCTGGGAACAGTGTTGCGATATAGTCCAAGCTCTCATCCGGTACACCTGCAGTATGACAAAGTCTAGTAATGATACCTCCAAATGCGTACCAGCACCCTTTATGAACCGGAGCCTTCCTAATAGCTGATTTCAACACAGGTCCAATATTCAACTCTGTGGGCGTCATCAAATCGTATACCAAACACACTATATCTTGGGTGATGTCCGTGTAGTACAACCCAGGTATCAAACAATGCATCACAATTTTTAACCAGACCTGAACTTCTCTAAGCATGTGCGTGTAAGGAAGATATTGGTGGTACATCTCCGTGCTGTGCTTAGTCTACTGCACCATAGACTGGGGGCCATAAAGTGTGTGTCGAATGGCCCGGTAAGGTGGGCGAATGTTCAGCCCTGTTAGCACTAGTGGATCGGCATCAGGTGACGTACCAACTATGTCAGTAAGAACTGCGGGAGTGAGAGTCACATCCACTCCCCGAACCTTCACAAAATGGGATCTCGACTTTGTTGCCCAGTTGGCGTAGAACTCTCGAACCATGTGCAAGTTGCACTCACTCGGCTCCAAAAAAATGAAATCCATCTTAAGCTCTTGGATGTGCCTCATGATTATGGGAAACACTCGTGCCAGACTATTCCTGTCAATGCACACATCTGTGTGCTTCTTCCACCACAGTTTTCCTTCTTTGACCACAATGCGCAACCCAAACCTCCTAGTTTCCCCCTTGGGTAATGCAGGTGTGGGAGGTACATTCCCCCCACTCCGAACACACTTATTTTGGCTGGAGGTTGCTACTTTCTTTCCAGGTCATTAAGTTCCTAACGTGCTTGCCTGCAAACATGATATATTCCATCCCAAAACAACAGACAAAACAGAACTAAACATGGGTGATGAGCAAACACCACCCCATACTTATTTCATTAAGTGATCCAATCATGGTACTCAGACTTCCACAGGTTACACACACAACCCCAAAACTACAACACCTATACAGTAACAAATTCAAATTTCGCATTCACACACCACAGTAGTAGTCAAGTGCACCCAACCTCAACCCCGTGATTCATACACAACACATGCAAGATCCCACATAGCAATGCTCTTTCAGTGTTACTCAAGATTTCACACTAAAACCCTCAAACTTCATGAAACAATTAATCTCAAACAACAACAACCCCAAATTTGTTACCCTACTATGTTCATCCAACCAAAATATTACCCAAAACCCACATACAAGCAACAATAGTTGATTTCTACTTCAAGAATTCGAAATACCCATTACAAAGCAACATATATCACTTTACTGTCACCACAAATCGCATCCATTATACCCCATGTCACGACCCAGGGGTACCTCCTAGACGTAACATGACGTACTTGACCTCAAAGGGGTCTCATACAAACCCTTAGCATAATCATAGCATAAGATACTAGAAAAGTACGGGAAATTTTAAACTTCTTTAAAACCATACAATAGAAAACATTTTCATAAAGTAAACGGAAGTTTTTACAACATCTTTGTCTCAAACATCTAATAAACTCTTGAATAAAAGTCTTGGGACGCAGCCCATACAAAGTCTAAAACATAAAGAAATGACATAAGAGAACTATGGGTTTGTCCTCGAAGCTATGAGAACTCACCAAATCTTTAAGTCTTCTTGCCACTTAGAAACCTAGCCTTCAAGCAACTCAATCTCTGAAACCCTACAATTGATTAGAATGTAGGAAATATGCATTACTACAAAATGTACCAAGTATGATAGCTAGCATACATCATAAGAGCATCTCAAAATGGTTAGTCAACATAAGACATAAGAATAAGAGATAGTAACATAGTCATAACATAATCAACATAGTCCTAGCACAATTTCCAACATAAGCATCATATGATCACAAGTCAACATAAGACATAGTTAATGAGCATAGGAGATAATTCATAATCATATAATCATAATTGACTCTTAGTCATGTATACCATAATAGCACCATTCTCAAGTAACCTCAAAAGCATACATGTGCAAAGCATGAATAGCATCCCATAATACCACCCAAGCCAAGTATCCCTTTTTGGTCATCTTAATCATAGTCTATGTACATGGTCAACCTTTAAACTTCTCTACCATAAGGGTACCATACTCCTAAGTAACCTCAAGGAACACTTGTGCAATGCTTGAAAGGCATCCCATGCTACCCTCCACACTAAGCATAACCTCAAAGTCAACATAGTCATACTTGCCCTTCTTTAGTCTCACTCTCTAGATTTCTTCATATAGATGAGGGAACTACCATCCTTAGTCAAACATATCATGGAAGGCAACTATAGCACAACCCTATCTTAAAATACATCACTCATAAGAACTCTTTCTTGAATGACCCTAAGTCATACTTGTGCCATGCATGAATAGCATCCCATAATACTACTCATGCTAAGTACTACTTTTAGGCCCTCATATTAATACTTCTTGGTTTGGAACCTAGTTCCTCTCTTTAACTTTAGAACACTATGAGGTACTCCCTTAAGCACATCTTAGTTCATTATTAGGTTGAACCCTATGAGACACTTCTTTAAGCATGTCTAAGTTCATTATTAGCATGGACCCTATGAGATACTACCTTAAGCATGTCTAACTCCATTTATATTCTTGAACACTATGAGGTACTTCATTAAGTAAGTCTTAGTTCAATTATACTTTTAGAACACTATGAGATACTTTTTCAAGCATGTCTTAGTTCATTGGATATGGAGATTGCTACTAGAAAACCTTAACTCAACTATGTGAAGGCTTCCATCTCATGAGACCTAACTTTGAGAAAACCCACACTCTACTACGTAAGAATTCCCCCTTTAACTTGGATAGTCCTCACATCAACTAGGTGTGGTTCTCCCTTCAACTTGGAGGTCGGACCCTATCTTGTGTGACACTCCATCTCATTGTCAATATCCACTTGGAGCCAAGCATACACCCCAAGGTTTACTTGTTAAGCCTTACTTAACACGCATGTCTCATGGAAGGATGTCCTTGAAAACCTATCCATGTCCAAGTGATTCTATCACTTCACACTTTCAAGCATTCATAAGGTAGATTAGGTGAGTATATGCCTTTCACCACAAATCCACCTATTAGACTTCTATTCATCACATTGACTCTACTCTCAAAGCCCTAGTGATTCAACATTAATGACTAAAAGCTTTACTTCATTCTAACGTCATTCATATCTCGGTTACAAGACACTCAAGTCATAAGATTCATCTTTAGGCAATTCTAGTCATATTTATCCTTATCAAGAGACTCTAGACATAATTCATCATGTAAGATCAATCTCTAGCATTACTACTTAAGGACCATCATATTCACATCATTCTAAATGAATTCATGCATATAGGTTCTAGCCCTAGACAATTACTAATCAAAGCATTAATTCTAGAAGATCACCTTGACCTCTAATTTCACCATCCATGGCAATAACCCACATAAATCATCTTCATCAATTAGACTAGGGAAATCATATAAATTCATCATAATATCATGAATTAACACTAAATTAACCATACATAAGTAGTATCCAACCAATTGGAGTCATACCCAACTATACCCACACATTGGAAGAAACCCTAGCTTAGATTGGGGTTCTTCTTCACAAATTTGGAGAATTTCTAGGGGACTCTATGGGTGGAAGAACCCAAAGATGAAAAGCTAAACATACCTTAATCAAAGCCCTAGAACAAGCCCTCAACAATGGAGCCTTTGTTCTTGACCTTACCTTTAAGCCCTAGCTTCTTCTTCAATAGATTCTAGAGAGAGAAATATTTGAAAGATGAGTGATTTGGGGTTTTGATTTGGGTCTTGTGAAAAGTGACTTAAAATTGGGGGGTAATGACTTAAAATACCTTAAATAGGTGAATAAAACTCATATAAAATGACCCTCACTTAAAACTAGTCGAATAGGAATTTACCTAAGTACCCTCGACTAGGCAGCCCCTTGCCAGGGGCCACGCCCCTCTTCACGAGCCGTCAAGGGCACCACCGCCCGTAGTCCCTTGACTAGTAGCTCCCCTCACTTGCCAAGCCCCTAAAATACCAAGGCATGACCACGAGCCTTCCCACGAGCCATGGTCATGACCATTGGCCGTGAAGTGGCTTGTGGCCCCTAGGCAGTAGCTAGGCTTTTGGACCTTGCCTCCTATAAAATTAAGGGGTCTTCACGGATCGTGGTCAAGACCACTGGTCATGAAGGTGGTCGTGAACCCTAGGCAGTGCATGGCGAAGGTTGGGTAGCCTTGGCCTTTAGCTTAGGCTTTGCCCCCTTACCATGGCACTCGCCCTTGCCTTCCTCACCCAAACCTTAGGTGGTCTTCTAAACTAAGGGGTCTAACACGTACTTGACGTTCAACCACTAAACGCCTCATTCTAAGCACGTAAAGTCTCATCTACAACTCTATTCTACACACATCAAACTACAGAACCCTAGCTTAAGACTCTAGTTAGATCTACTAATTTCCAGGGCGTTACACCCTATTAACACATATATACCACAATAGCCCCACCCCTCATCAATAACTAATAATTGAGAGAAACTAAAACAGAGTACATACCTGAGATGTTGAAAAGGAGAGAAAACGAGAGAGGGACTGGAAAAAAAAACTTCCGCATTACGGATGGGATGCCTGAAAATCGCAAGCGGACAAGAGGAGGGGGAAAATTTTGCTATTTGGGAGAGAATTGCAGATTTGGGGACAAACATTGGGGTTTAAAGGAGATTAGGTTGGGTCATTTGGAAAGAAGACGGGTAAAACCTGTCTTTTTAATGAAAATCAAATTTAACTCACCTGTTGTGCGACGCGGTGCCGTCACTAACCATTTCAGCTTGGAAAAAATAATTAAATTCCCAGGGAACCAAAATTTGGGCCAAGTTTCACGACGCAACTCCATCACGGACCGTTCTGCCGCGTGGAAAGAATTTAATTTCCAAGGAAATCAATTTTTTGATACGCCTCATCGACACAAGCCTAGTACAGAGGTTCCTTATTTTTGACAAAAAATTAATTCTCGACAAATCAAAAATTTCCAACCTACTCTGCGACACGTTATGGAGTGTTCTGCCTCTCCACGAAAAATTAATTCCTAGCGAGGCAAAATTTTCCCCCATCTCTGCGACGCGTTCTAGGTGTCAAATCATGTTTCCTGTACATTTCAAGCACAACACCCATTAATGTAAACATGATGGGTTGCCTCTCATCCACCGCCTTAGTTTTGGTCGTGGCAGGACTCGTTTTTTTTTTGTATTTTCCTAATATATCATATTTTTTTATACTAATTCCTATGAATTTAAATAACAAAACAAAAGAATAAAAATCATAACTATTACAAGGGGTCACGGGTTGCCTCTGGTGTAGCGCCTGATTTAACGTCGCAGCACGACCCAACTCATGACTTATTCGTCATTTATGGTGAGCACTTCTTGATCATGATCAACGTCATTCCCGAAGTAGTGTTTCACTTGTTGCCTAGTTACAAGAAAAGTGAAGCTCTTATCCTTGTTTCTTAGCTCTACAGATCCATGTTGGGTCATCCTCACAACCTCTAACGGCCCACTCCACTTGGATCGAAGTTTTCTGGGTAATAACTTCAGTCTTGAGTCGAACTGTAACACCAATTGGACAGGCTCAAAGGTGCGTGACACAATATGTTTGTTATGCCACCTCTTAGTCTTCTCTTTATATAGCCTGGCATTTTCGTACGCGTGGAGCCTGAATTCTTCTAGCTCATGCAGCTGTGTTATCCTTTTCTTGCCTACCAACTCAGGATCTAGATTCAACTTCTTGATAACCCAGTACGCTTTATGCTCCAATTCTGCTGGAAGATGACATGCTTTTTCGAACACCATTCGATAATGAGAAGTCCCTATCGGTGTCTTGTATGCAGTCTTGTATGCCCACAAAGCATCATCTAACTTTTCAGCCCAATCTTTCCTTTGTGTATTCACAGTCTTTTACAGAATTTTCTTTACTTCCCTATTGTACACTTCCATTTGACCGCTAGTCTGAGGATGATAAAGTTGTGGCTACCTTGTGTCTTACTCCATATTTGGCCAGCAAATTCCGCATTGAACTGTTGATGAAGTGCGTACCCCTATCACTTATCATAGCCCTTGGAGTTCCAAACCTGGTGAAGATGTGCTTCCTGATGAACTTTACTACCACCTTCGCATCATTAGAAGGTAGAGCAACTGCTTCCACCCACTTGGACACATAGTCCACTACCACTAGGATGTACTGATTTCCATTAGAAGATGGGAATGGTCCCATGAAGTCTATCCACCATACATCAAAGATCTCAACTTAGAGGATATTGTTCAACGGTATCTCATGTCATCTAGAAATGGTGCCCATCCGCTAACACTGATCACAACCCTTCACAAAAATTACAGCATCTTTAAATAAAGTAGGCCAAAAAGATCCATATTGCAATACCTTATGCGTCGTGCGCTCGCCTCCGTGGTGTCCATCATATAGTGAAGAGTGAAAACTCTCCAACACTTGCAATGCGTCATGTTCAGCTATACACATTTGTACCATTTGATCAGGTCCTTGCTTGAATAAGAAAGGCTCATCCCACATGTAAAATTGAACTTCATACTTCAGCTTTTGCTTTTGATGTGTTGAGGCCCCAGGTGGAAATAAGCCAGTCACTAGAAAGTTCACAGTATCAGCAGACCAAGGTACCTGTGCAAGGACTAAAGCCAACAATTGCTCATCGGGGAACTCTTCGCAAAACTGTCCTTTATTCCTCACATGAGATGAGTCCTCCAATCTGGACATATGATCGGCTATTTGGTTGTCAGTCCCCTTCATATCTTTAATTTCCAAGTCAAACTCTTGCAAGAGTAATATCCATCTAATTAGCCTCAGCTTCGCATCTTTCTTGTTGAATACATACCTGATCGCAACATGATCAGTGTAAACAACAACCTTGGTACCCACCAAGTACTACCTGAACTTATCGAAAGCAAATACTAATGCTAGCATCTCTTTCTCTGTGACAGTATAGTTAGATTGGGTTGTATCAAGTGTCGTGCTAGCATAGTAGATGGAGTGAAACACCATCTCCTTATGCTGGCCTAGCACTACACCAACCACTGTATCGCTAGCATCACACATGAGATCAAAGGGTAACTCCAGTTAGTAGAAATCAGAATAGGGGCTTCAATCAAATTCTTCTTCAATAGCTCAAATGCCTGCAAAAAACTTTCATCAAATACAAACTTCACCTCTTTTTCTAATAGGCTGCACATGGGTCTTGCAGTCTTAGAAAAGTCCTTGATGAATCTTCTGTAAAACCCGGCGTGTCCCAGAAAACTTGTAACTCCTTTCACAGTGATGGGTGGTGGCAACTTCTCAATGACCTCTACCTTAGCTTTATCAACTTCCAGCCTATTTCTTGAGATTTTGTGCCCTAATACAATCCCTTCTCAAACAAAGAAATGGCATTTTTCCCAGTTCAACACTAAATTCGTCCTTTCACATCTTGCAAGGCCTTGTCAAGATTAGTCAAACAACTCAAAAGACTCACCAAACACCGAAAAGTCATCCATGAACACCTCAGCAAAATCCTCCACCATATCATGGAAGATCGCCATCATATATCTCTGGAATGTCGCCGGAGCATTGCATAATCCAAATGGCATACATTTGAACACATAGGTGCCATATGGACAAGTGAAGGTGACTCTTCTCCTAATCTTCTGGTGCAATGACTATATGATTATAACCTGAGTAGCCATCCAAGAAGCAATAATATTTTTGCCCCGCCATTCTATCCAACATCTGATCAATAAATGGCACCGGTTAATGGTCCTTCTTGGTGGCATCATTCAACTTCTTATAGTCCATGCAAATACGCCACCCAATTACTATTCTTGTAGGGATCAGTTCATTCTTCTCATTTGTTATCACCGTCATACCGCCCTTCTTGGGCACACACAGTATCGAACTCACCCATTTGCTGTCAGATATGGGGTATACTATCCCCTCATCTAACCACTTACTCACTTATTTCCTTACCATATCCTTCATTACTGGATTGAGTCTCCATTGGTGTTGTGCACTTGGTTTATGACCTTTCTCCATATAAATTTTCTGCATACACAACGTGAGACTTATCCCGTGAATGTTAGACATTTGCAAGCCTAAAGCTGTTTTTCTCTTCCTTAGAACACTCAGTGCACTTTCCACCTGTGATTCAGACAAATCTGCAAACAAAATAATAGGTAAAGTCTTATCTTCATCCAAAAATGCATGCCTGAGGTGGGCTGGCAATGTTTTTAACTCCAACTTGGGTGCTTCTTCGATGGAAGGCTTGGGTGGAAGACCCAACAACCTGTTCAAAGGCTCCTAGTGGTCTCTTGATGTGCCCACACTCGACACATCCAAAAACTATACCATTTCCTGTGCTCCAGCATCCCATATATATCATGTCCCACTAGCACACGCTCCAATGGGTCCTTAGATGCAATATAGCGAGCTTCTGCTTCCATATCTATCATCATTATAACAAACAACTCTTCATATATGGCTGGGAGTTTCAACGTCTTGTAGACATCAAACACCTCCACTTTGTTATGTACTCGCATAGTAAGTTGATCGATCGCTACATCTATTATAGCACTCCATGTAGCTAATAAAGGTCTTCCCAAGATGAACAAAACCTCAGGATCTGGCTCAAAATTCAGCACCACAAAATCTACCGGGAATATCAAAGATCCCACTTGTACCAAGACATCCTCCACAACACCATTTGATCTAGCAATGGATCAATCTGCCAACTGAAAGATAATAGTGGTGGGTTTAGGACTACCCAACCCCAAAATTTTGTACAGCGATGTTGGCATCAAGTTTATACTCGCTCCAAGATCACACAATCTTCGCGCATGGATGCTCTGCCCTATAGTGATTTGAACCGTAAAGTTGCTCGGATCTTTTAGTTTGGTGGGCAACTTATTTTGGATTCGGAGCTGCACTCTTCAGTAAGTGCTACAGTTTCATATTCAGTCAGCCTCATCTTATTTGCCAAGATCTTCTTCACATACTTTTCATACCTAGGTATACCCTGCAAAGCATCTACCAAAGGCAAATTAATGTGAACTTGCTTTAAAAGAGAAAGAAACTTACCAAAACATTCGTCCTCTTTCTACTTCTTAAACTTCTGAGGAAATGGTGAAAGTGGTTTCACTATTAGTTGTACTCGTTCTTTTTGTGCAACAGTCTCACTCTCCTTGGGTTCACTCTCCTTGCTAGCACATTAAAATTTCTTTTCTTAGGAGACAACTCCTGCAACTGCAAACCACTGCGCGCACCTACCACATTCACTTACTTGGGATTAGGATCACTCTTTCCCGGCAAACCTCCTTAAGGTCGTCAATTTTGGGGAATAGCAAATTGCCTAAATTATTTCTCCAGGTTCTGGGTAGCTAACTGGTTATTTCTTACATCTGCAGCTAACTGCGCTTAATCAGCCATTATCTTCTTCAGCATCTCCTCCATGCTCATGTTACTTTGATGATTATTGGGCTGCTCCCGTAGGGCCTATTGTTGATACTCATGTGCATTCCTAGGGTGTATATTGATTTTGGCCTTGGGCCTAATTCTGATTTCCTCCCCATGAAAAATTTGGATGATTCCGCCAACTGGGATTATAGGAGTTCCCATAATTTTGATGACTTCCTCCACATTGTGCATTACCTACAAAATTTACATAATCTGGGTTTGCTCCACATACCTCCGCATTGTGGTCTCCTCCTCTGTAAATTTCACACCAAGTGGGTAGTTGTTGTACTACATTTACCTGAGCTGGCTATTGTCCCAGCAATAGGTTGATGAAGTGAGTATTCATCATGTTCTGCATCGCAACAATTTTTGCAATTAATGTTATCACTGCATCTACCTCCAATATTCCAGCAGTCTTCTGTACTACAGGTTTAGCTCCTCCTCCATTCCACTCGGGGTTACCCTGAGAAATCCTATTTAGCAGGGTGAACAACTCAGCATAAGTCTTCTCCAAAGCCTGTCCATCTGCAAATGAATCAAGTAAAATCTTAGTGTTAGGTTCTAATCCTTCAATGAAGGTATGGACCAACACATCGTTAGCCTGATAATGGTGCGGACAGCTTAACAACATCGATTTAAACTTGTCCCAAGCCTGGTGCAAGTTCTCTCCTCTTTTTTATCGAAAGCTTAGTATGTCACTCCTTAGCTTAGTTGTTTTCCCAGATGGGAAAAATCTAATAAGGAACTTCTTTGAAAGATCGTCCCATGACGTTATGGAATAAGCGAGCTCAGAATTTAACCATGTTTTTTCTTCCCCTAGCAGAGTAAAGGGAAATATAGTGAGCCTCATGTAATCTTCGTTTATTCCAATTGAAGTGTAAATGTCACTGATTTTGAGGAAATTATGGATGTGAACTTGAGGATCCTTGTGCGATAAACCAGTGAACTGTCAATTTGTGTGCAATAGCTGCATCATACTCTGTTTCTATTCAAATCTTCCACCAGCTTCAGGTTTCTGAATACATGAAGTCACACAGGTGATACGTGGGATTGCCACGTCTCTCACTTTCATCTCAGCCATTACTACAGGTTTTTCTAGCTCAACTCTTGCTACATGTGTCACTGATTCACTAGCAACAAGAGGGACTAGGTAAGTGAGTCGTTTTTTCCTTCTCCAGTAATGAACAAATCTCTCTAGTGTAACTAAAGGCTCTACCAAGTCCTGATCGTCTTCCAGTTTGAAAGTTCAACACAACCTGCAAAATGAATAGCTAAGCTCAAGTTGTCAACACTTGCTTTTTAACTTCAGAAATCAAACAAATCAAATGGTTTCTAATTCTAAAGTCCCCGGCAGCAACACCAAAAAAACTTGCTGCATCCAATCGCACACGGAAGGGTACGTGGTCGTTCAAGTATTAAAGTAGCTCTTATTAAGAGCTGGATATCGTACCCACAGAGACTCACGATTAGAATACTTTGATTTATCCAATACTTTCAATTAAACAAAAGTGTTGTCAAGATTAAAAGATTGATTGATTTTTATAATCTAAAATCTAATTAAAACTAAACTAAAGTGATGGAATTTCTAAAGGGTTTGAACAATGATTGGGTAAAGTCCAGGGTTGTAGCTTACATCATGAGTCATGCATATTATCTTGTTAAACATATATTTATCAACTATTGGATAAATGATCACAGAGTTAAATATATGATTATGGTCTCCCGACCTCTAATTGCCTACGATAAATGGCAACCTAACCACATCATTGAGCGGGGATATGATGGACCAACAACCGAGCATTACGATTTCTTAATGTCTAATGACCAAGTAAGGTCCCTAGGTATATCCCTATCCTAGATACAAATTAACTCTAATTTTTAAGAGACAATAATTCTCCTTATGCCCCACGTTCTATCCTCTTATTCCTTTCCCAGTTCAATTCAGACAAGAAGTTTATTTCAGTGGTGATTAAGCACAAAATACTAAAAACAAGAACATAAGAGTGATTTATATGATAGTTAATGTCAATCCATAAAACTTCAATAATATACAATCATCTTGTAGCTACAGCCCTCGAACTAGGGAAATTAGCTACTCATAACAAGAATTTCGATTAAGCACTCTTCAAATAACATAAAGAGATCGAAAGAAAAGAGTTTAGAAATGAACCCTAAAAACAGATGAAAAAGCTCCCAAAATCATCGTTCTTCAAAACCCAGAAAAAGAATAAATAATAAAATAAAATATCAGTCTATTTATAATTAAGTCGAAACAGCCAAATCTAGCAAGTGGGGGCGCGACGCGCACACGTCGTTAGTATTTTGTGCTTGATCACCACTGAAATAAACTTATTAGCTACTCATAACAAGAATTTCAATTAAGCACTCTTCAAATAACATAAAGAGATCAAAACTCAAAGAGTTTAGAAATGAACCCTAAAAACAGATGAAAAAGCTCCCAAAGACGTCGTTCTTCAAAACACAGAAAAATAATAAATAATAAAATAAAATATGAGTCTATTTATAATTAAGTCGAAACGGCCAAATCGAGCAAGTGGGGGCGTGACACGCACATGCTGTTAGAATTCGTTCTGTGGAAAACATTTATTCTCAACGATGCAACCACAACACGGACCACTCTGTCTCAAATGTTAATGCACGAACCAAATCAGCAATCCCTCTCCGCGATGCGGAGAGGATACGGACACTTATGCTTTCACTTCTAATTCGCGACCAAGAATACAATTCCTCTCCGCGACACGGAGAGGATACAAATCTTCCTTAATCTTATTTTTTTTCATTATTCTTTCTTGTTGTTCATTTACTTGGATCCTTATGTGCTTCCCAATGCCTGTTTCAGTGCTCGTTCCTTCATTTAAACTCACCTACACAACTAATCATGTTGGTTAGTATAAATGCATTCAAAAGACTCAACACGACTATCAATTAACATGAAATAATTCTAAAATTGGCTTAAATGCAGGTGTTATTTGGTTCCTAGGCATATAAATACACCTAAGATCATCGTGGAACGACTCTTTTTTTTTTTGTATTTTCTTGATATATCATTTTTTTAAAAACTAAAAACTGACTCCTATGAATTGAAATAACAAAACGGAAAGCTAGAAATTATATCTATTACAAGGGGTCACGGGTTGCCTCCCGTGTAGCGCCTGATTTAACATCGCGGCACAACCCAGCTCATGACTCACTTGTCATTCAAGTTGAGCGATTCTCTCTCGCGATCAACGTCATTCCCAAAGTTGTGTTTCACTCGTTGCCCATTTACAAGAAAAGTGGAACTCTTATCCTTATTTCTTAGTTCCACAGCTCCATGTTGGGTCATTCTCACCACCTCAAACGGCCCACTCCACTTAGACCAATGTTTTCCACGGAACAACTTTAGTCTTGAATTGAACAGTAACACCAATTGGCCAGGCTCAAAGGTGCGTGACATAATATGGTTTTCATGCCACTACTTAGTCTTCTTTTTGCATAGCTTGGCATTTTCGTACACGTGGAGCCTAAATTCCTCTAGCTTGTGCAGTTGTGTTATTATTTTTTTGCCTGCCAACTCAGGGTCTAGATTCAACTTCTTGATAGCCAGTACGTTTTATGCTTCAATTCTGCTGGAAGGTGACATGCCTTTCCAAACACCATTCGATAAGGAGAAGTCCTTATCGGTGTCTTATATGCAATCTTGTATGCCCACAAAGCATCACCTAACTTTTCAGCCCAATCTTTCCTTTAGCATTCACAGCCCTCTACAGAATTTGCTTTACTTCCCTATAGGACACTTCCACTTGCCCGCTAGTCTAAGGATGATAAGTTGTGGCCACCTTGTGTCGCACTCCATATTCGGCCAGCAGATTCCACACTGACTATTGATGAAGTGCTTACCTTCATCACTTATCATGGCCCTTGGAGTTCCAAACCTAGTGAAGATGTGCTTCCTGATGAACTTTACTACCACTTTCGTATCATTAGTAGGTAGAGCAACAACCTCCACCCACTTGGACAAAAGTCCACTGCCACTAATATGTACTGGTTTCCATTGAAAGATGTGAATGGTCACATGAAGTCTATCCCCCATACATCAAAGATCTCAACTTCGAGGATGTTGCTTAATGGCATCTTGTGTATTCTAGAAATAGTGCCCATCCACTGGCATTGATCACAACCCTTCACAAAGATCGCAACATCTTTAAATAAAGTAGGCAAAAAAAATATATTGTAATATCTTATGTGTCGTGCGCTTGCCTATGTGGTGCCCACCATAGGGTGAAGAGTGACAACTCTCTAACACTTGCAATGCCTCTTGTTCAGTTATACACCTTCGCACCATCTGATCTGGTCCTTGCTTGAATAAGAAAGGCTCATCCCACATATAAAACCTCGCCTCATGCTTTGTGTTGAACCCCTAGGTGGAAATAAATGACTCACCAGAAAGTTTACAGTATCAATATACCAGGGTACTTATGCAAGGTCCAAGGCTAGAAATTGCTCATCAGGGAATTCTTCGTGAATCTGTTCTTCGTTCCTCACATGAGATAGAGACCTCCAATCTTGACAAATGATAGGCTATCTGGTTCTCAGTCCCTTCCTATCTTTAATTTCCAGATCAAACTCTTGCAAGAGTAATATCCATCTGATCAGCCTCGGCTTTGCGACCTTCTTGTTGAATAAATAGTTGTTCGCAACCTTGGTGCCTACCAAGTAAGACCTGAACTTATCAAAAGCAAACACTAGTGCTAACATCTCCTTTTCTATGACAGTGTAGTTTGATTGGGTGCATCAAGGGTCTTGTTGGCATAATAGATGGAGTGAAACATCTTATCCTTACGCTGGCCTAGCACTGCACCAATCGATGTATAGTTGGCATCACACAGGAGCTCGAAGGGTAGCTCCCAGTTAGGAGTAATCAGAATATGGGCTTCTATCCACTTCTTCTTCAATAGCTCAAAAGCCTGCAAACAACTTTCATCAAATACAAATTTCACCTATTTTTCCAATAAGCTGCACATGGGTCTTGCAGTCTTAGAAAAGTCCTTGATGAATCTTCTATAAAACCCGACGTGTCCCAGAAAACTCGGTACTCCCTTCACAATGATGGGTGGTGGCAACTTCTCAATGACCTCCACCTTAACTTTATCCACTTCCAGCCCATTTCTTGAGATTTGTGTGCCCCAGTACAATCCCTTCTCGAACTAAGAAATGACATTTCTCCCAATTCAACACCAGATTCGTCTCTTCACACCTTGCAAGGACCCTATCAAGATTAGTCAGACAAAGATCAAAAGACTCACCAAACACTGAGAAGTCATCCATGAACACCTCAACAAAATCCTCCACCATATCATGGAAGATTTCCATCATGCATCTCTGGAATGTAGCCGGTGCATTGCATAATCCAAATGGCATATGTTTGAACGCATAGGTGCGATACGGATAAGTGAAGGTAGTCTTCTCCTGATCCATTGGTGCAATGACTATCTGATTATAGCCTGAGTAGCCATCCAAGAAGCAATAATATTCTTGTCTTGCCAGTTTGTCCAATATCTGATCAATAAATGGCACAGGATAATGGTCCTTCATGGTAGCACTATTCAACTTCCTATAGTCCATGCAGATACACCAACTCGTTACCGTCCTTATAGGGATCAATTCATTCTTCTCATTTGTCATCATTGTCATTCCGTCTTTCTTGGGCGCATATTATACCGGACTCACCCATTTACTGTCAGATATGGGGTACATTATCCCCGCATCTAACCACTTTATCACCTCTTTCCTTAACACATCATTCCTTACTGTATTAAGTCTCCATTGGTGTTGTGCACTCGACTTGTGACCTTCCTCTATGTAAATCTTATGCATACACAATGTTGGACTTATCTCATGAATGTCAGACATTTGTCAGCCTAGAGCTGCTTTTCTCTTCCTCAGAATACTTAGTGTTGCTTCCACCTGCACTACAAGAAACAGGCTTATTTATGACCAACATTTAGGGACGAGTTAATAATCCCGTCACTAAAAGTATACATATTGGGACGAGATTATATTTCGGTCCTAAAAGCTATATGTTTTTTGAGAATACGAAAGTTGGTCCCTAAAAATATGAATAACTAGTCCCAATTATAATAGAGAGAGTTAGAGGGAGAGCACACCGCCAAAAAATCCCTAAAATATTTACTAAAATCAACTTCTTCTTTTTTCTGAAAATTTAGGCGCCCAAAGAAACCCTATTTTCTGAATATCTAAAAAAAGCTCTATTTTCTCTCAATACCCATTGGTCGTAACTTTTCCTGTACAAATTCTCAATAACGTACGCTATCTTTCTTTCATCTCGATCAAGTGCAGGTTCTACCTAGGGTTATCCTGCTCTTCATCAAAGCCTCTCTATTGATTAGCAACGTCTCTATTTGCTTCACTCTATTACGAAATTCTGGTAAGTTTTCTTTTCTTTTTCTTCATGTTCTCTGTTATGTCGTTCAACTTTGCCCAATTTTCTTGTTTTATTGAGTTCAGATTCTAATTGATGGTTTAATTTGTTGAAGTGTATTCAAGTTTGTAGAATATTGTGTGTTCAAAAAATTACATAACCCATAAAGTAAAGCTTTATTTTTCTGAAAAATAACTAAAAGGACACCCTGCTTCTGTTATTCTCTGCTTCGTGATTTCCATTCTTCAATGGACACCAAAGTTCCTTGTATGAATGAATATTTGATTGTCGTTTGATTAGTTGATGATTATAAAACACACAGATTCTTTATCTTGGAGTCTTTATCAGCTTGTAGTAACAAAACTGATTATTTTCTATATACTACAACACAAGTAATTGTTTTCTTTTATTTATTTGTTGCGTAACGTGAATCAATAAATATTTTAACTTGACTGATTTAGTTGTATTTGGAGTCTTTGACCAGTGAATTAAAGATAGTGATTACTATGTTTTATACTCGACGATTGATAAGTCAATTTTGTTTTAGTAATTAATATGTGTTAACCACCAAAGCAGGCTTAAGACTTAACTTGTTCGATCTAATGAATCTTCTAATCATATAGCATACACGATTTCCAGAAAAAGAAATTATGCACTTCACCTCTTATCCTAGTAGGTTTTTTCACGCAAGCATTGTAGAAAGTCTCATTCGCAATGCTCTCCCATATTCTAGTTAAATCTTCCTTAAAATCTGCTTGAGTTCCTTTTAATCCATTTGATGAGTTCAACATATATAATTTCGAATACATGGGTAATTTTTGAACTCCTCTAGTATTTGGTATAATTCACTCATCATTGAATCAGCAGTCTGCTTTGCATCATTCTTGACGACTGTAGCATGTTTTCCTAACGTATTAGTTTCACCAGATCAAACGTTTTGAATAAATGGTTTACGATTCAATGGTTTTTTTGGTACAATCTTCTAATCCTCGTATAACAAGTCCATGATTTCATCAACTGTTCTATCCATATAATGTTAATCAAAGCTCATACTATAATCAAATTCTTGTTCACTTAGCTTATGTACTTTAGGAGCCAAAGATAAGCGACTAAAAACACTTTTCTGGAATTTTTGGAATTAGAATGAACTACTTTTGTTGATATGTTGTTCTCATATTCATCATTAATGATGACTATGGGGTGATCATTTTATTGTTCACCTAGATAGTTTAATTATTAGAGAGCAGGCTAAAACTCACTTGAATCTGAGTTTCCTATTTTAGGCGTGGCAAGTGTCTGACAAGGAAGTTGGTGATTAAAATCACTCCTACAGTTGTTCTCATTAAATGTTGTACATACAAGCTTCCTACGCTTGAATGACTTATAAGCTGAATCCTTAGACACTACAGTTTGAGAACTGTTTCCTTGTGCATTCTAAAGGACTGTGTATTCATTAGCATTTGTCTCTTCTTCTTTGTTTAATTTAATAGTAGTCTATCTGTTCTAAAACTCAGTTTTTTTCCTCCTGCGCTTGAAATCCACCATTCTAGTCGCTGCCAGAATAAGGTTCATGGTTTATTCAATAACTTCATTTGCACTTTCATTGAGAACTTTCATCATAGAATTTGCAGCAGTCTGCTCTGCATCATTCTTGACAATTGTAGCATGTTTTCCTGACCTATTAGTTTCACCAGATCCATCGTTTCGAATAAATAGTTTACGATTCAATGGCTTTTTTGGTACAATCTCCTGATCCTCGTATAACAAGTCCATAATTTCATCAACTGTTGTATCCATATAATGTTCATCAAAGCTCATACAATAATCAAATTCTTATTCTCTTAGCTTAATGTACTTTAGGAGCCCAAGATAAGCGACTAAAAACACTTTTTTCTGGAATTTCTGGAATTAGAATGAACATTTTTTGTTGATCTATTGCTCTCGTATTCATCACTAACGATGACTATGGAGTGATCATTTTGTTGTTCACATAGATAGGTTAATTATTTGAGAGTGGGCTGAAGCTGGTTTGAATCTGAGTTCCCTGTTTTAGGCGTGTCAAGTGTACAACCTAAAGATTCTTTATATTGGAGTCTCAATCGAGTTTACTAATTGTTTTATTTCATTAATTTTTTACATGTCGTTAATCTACACATCTGTTAACATCACTGATTTACTAGACTTTGGAGTCTCTAAATAATCAACTAAAAATAGTGATCACCAAGCTCTATTTTTTACAATAGACAAGTCAATTTGAATGGCCATTTATGTCATTGTTTGGTCAACAAGCAACTACTAGCTTTTTTAAAAAAAATAATGAAATCGCGTCAAGAAATAAGATTCTCATATAAAATAATCATAAATTATAGGCATGAAAGAAAGCTTGAGTGAAAAACTAAGGATATCCCAAAGAAAACCTTCAAGTTCTGGGAAAGACATTCTAACTATTTTGCTTTGTATATGGTGTTCTTTTCTGTAATTCTTTTAAGTTTACTCCTTTTTGTTGTTCAAGTTTGGTATGTCAACATATTGGCCGGAAAAATTATATTTGTGTCATTCTTTGCAATATGATAGTATACCACAATTCATTAACTAAACAAGTAGCTAAGGTCCACTAGAAAGTGCAATCTTAGAGTTCAACTTAGTTGTGTAAAACTAATTGTAACAAGTTGTGCGCATATTTTGATTTTTATTCCTTTATTTTTCTAAATCTTATTTTTATGTATACTATAAGGTATGGCACCTAGTAAGCAATGGATGCAACTTGTTGACAATCGACTTGATGAAATCTACTTAGACAGTGTGCAGAAGTTTTTGAATTATGCCTTTCAAAGAACAGGAGAAGAAAATGAAATACGATGTCATGTATCAAATGTTTCAATACAATTTTAGGAACTCGTAAAAAAGTTGAGACACATTTGCTAGTGTATGGAATAATTTGAAACTATACTTTTTGGTATCATCATGGAGAACGTCTCGGTGAGCCATTGTCAGAATCAGATACAAAATCTAATGATGAAGATGGTGATGCAGTAGAAGAATGTAAGAGTGATGATGAAGTAGAAGAATTGTTGAGAGATCTATGTCCTAATCATAATGGAGGAAGCACACATACAGATTGTGATGATTTACTTGAGGAAGAACCAAATGTTGAAGCAAAAAAAAATTATAGCCTATTGAAGGATTTCGAGCAGCCACTATACCGAAATTCAAAAGCTTCAAAGCTTTCCTCTTTGATCAAATTGCTTCATATCAAAAGTATGGGTCATTGGAGTAATGCGTCATTTACAATGTTATTGAAAATATTGAAAGATGAGTTGTTGCCTGATGGAGCTGATTTGCCAAACTCATATTATGAGGCAAAGAAGATAATTAAAGAACTTGGGATTTCTTATAACAAAATTGATGCTTGTACTAATGATTGCATGTTATATTGGAAGGAGGATAGCTTACTCGATTCTTGCAAAGTTTGTGGTGCGTCTAGATGGAAAATAAATACACATAGTGGGGAAACAAGTAATAAGAAAGGTAAAAAGATAGCTTCAAAAAGTTTACGCTATTTTCCCTTAAAGCCTAGACTTCAGAGGTTGTTTATGTCTACAAAGACATCTACTCTAATGACATGGCATAAGGATGAAAGAGTTGATGATGGAATAATAATGCACCCAGCTGATTCAATGGCATGGAAGTCATTTGATGAACTCCATCCTTCATTTGCACTTGACCCTCTTAATGTTCGACTTGGACTTGCTAGTGATGGATTCCAACCATTTTGGAATTCAAAAACCTCACATAGCATTTGGCCTGTGGTTCTTATTCCTTATAATTTACCACCTTAGTTGTGTATGAAATAAGAAAATTTCATTTTTTCAATGATTATTCCTGGTCCAAATGGTCCTGGAGATGCAATAGATACATATCTCCAGCCATAAATAGAGGAATTGAAGGAGTTGTGGGAAGTTGGTATTGAGACTGATGACCATTTCTGTCACTATTGAATTCCAACTTAGAGCTCCTTTCCTTACAGTCAAGTGGCTTTCACTCCTTCTACTCTAAACAATTGTGTGCCTATTTGGAGCTTTTCACAGCCAAAGTCAAATCGCATCAACTAGATAGAATTTTAAGTTACATGTTTTTTTGTTATGGACCATCAATGACTTTCTAGCATATGGAAACTTATCTGGATGGAGTACAAAAGGAAAATTGGCATGTCCATGTTGCAATAAAGATACTTCTTCAATTCGATTGGCTAATTGTAAGAAGCAATGTTTTATGGGTCATCGGCGTTACCTTCCTCATAGTTATAAATGGAGGAATGAGACGAAGACATTTGATGGAAACAAAGAGGGAAAGGCCCGCACCAAAAATACGTTCAGGTATTGAGATACTTGATCAAGTGCAGGATCTTGAAGGGCTTCAGTTATCAAAAGATCCAAAGAAAAGGAAGAAGATTTCACATGAAAAACAACAGGATAATTGGAACAAGAAAAGTATCTTTTTTGAACTTCCATAATGGAAGTATCTCTTGTTACGACACAATTTGGATGTTATGCATATTAAAAAGAATATATGTGATAATATTATGGGTACAATAATGAATATCAAAGGAAAGACCAAGGACACAGTTAAAACACGGTTAGACTTGCAAGAAATGAACATTAGGTCGGAATTGCATCCAATTCAAAATGGGGAGAAAATTGAAGTTCCAACTACATACTACACATTGTCTCCTGAAGATAAGCACAAATTATGCCTTCTCTTAAAAAATCTAAAGGTTCCTGATGGGTTTTCATCTAATATTTCTCAATGTGTGAACCTAAAAGATCACAAGATATCTGGATTGAAAAGTCATGATTGCCATGTTCTTGTTCAACATTTACTCTCTCTTGCACTTCGTGGTATGCTGTCTAAAGAAGTGTGTGAACCACTTATTGAGTTATCAATATTTTTTAGTGTTCTTGGATCAAAGGAGTTGAAAATTGATAACTTGAATCATATTGAAGCTCAAATTCCCATAACACTTTGCAAGTTAGAAAATGTCTTCCCTCCTTCATTTTTTGATGTCATGGTGCACTTACCTATTCATTTAGCTAGTGAAGCTAAGATTGCTGGACCGATTCATTATCAGTGGATGTATCATGTGGAACGATGGTTGTATTTTTTGAAATCTCTCATTCGTAATAGGGCATGTCCTGAAGGTTGTATTGTAGAAGGCTATATTGCAATTGAATGCATGACCTTATATTCGAGGTATCTGCATAGAATTGACACAAAGTTCAGTCAACCTGAACGAAATTTTGATGGTGGTTTAAAAAAATGTAGTGGAGGCTTATCTATATTTTGTCAACCCGGAAGAACTCTAAGAGTTAAAACTCCATATGAGCTTGAAGCAGATGAATTAGAACAATTAGAACAAGCACATATATACATACTGAAGAATTGTGATGAAGTCTTACCATTTCTCGAGTATGTAGAGTTCTTTAATATCATCTTATTATTATCATTTCCTTTAGGATAATTTCCTTTCTATATGAGATTTATGGTTCACTTCAATTTTGTAGAGAGTTTGCACAAACTCAAGAAAATGCTCGACACTTGTTTGATGCAGAATGGAACCGACAATAATAGTTTAAAGATAGGGTGAGTAATACATAAACATCAAATTTGATATTTAAATATGTTAATCCTAATTCTAAAATAATCAATGTAATACTATTAATAGGTCGCACAATTGCACAAAGAAGATGATAATCGTATGATGGAAGATCTCATGTCACTTTCACGCGGTCCTACACAATATTTGAGGCGTTCTAATGGTTATGTTGTTAATGGATAGCTATTTCATGTAGAAGATTATGATAAGAAGTTAAGGACTCAAAATTGTGGCGTTGTTGTATTGGGTGAGAATGATAAAGATAGTGAGAACCTTGATTACTACGGTGTATTAACAGATGTGATTGAGTTGCAATTTGTCATGGATAGAAGAGTGGTTTTTTTTCGATGTAATTGATTTGATGTGTATGATGAAATAAAAGGAGTTAAAAAGGATGAGTATGATTTTGTGAGTGTTAATCCGGGCAGATTTTTGAAAATTAATGAGCCCTTTGTTTTAGCAAACCAAGCACCTCAAGTGTTCTATGCTAATGATAATTCAAACAAAGGTTGGCAAGTCGTTATGAAGACTCAACCTAGTTATTCCTTTGAGATTATCGAACAAATGAATGATGATATTGTAGAGTTAGGAAGTCCTTCACAAAAGAAATGAAAAAGAACTAATGAGGTAAAGTATCCTTTTTTAGGAATTGATATATTTATTGTTAAACTTTATGAAAGCATGATTTATTTTGTAACTACACTGTCAGACATTTTTCTTTATTATTTTTTACTTTTGGACTTTTATGCAGGTTCAAGATGAAACTAGTTAAGACCAAAAATGAGGACAGTTCAACTATGAAGAGTCATTGAGATATACATTTGTTGCGCTTGGTTCTATTGGAAAGGGACGAGGACGAAAACTTGGACTTAAATCGTTGGGTGAGAAAGGGAATATGCCAGCTAAGAAGTTATTTTCTCAATCTAATAATCTTGTTAACCACTACATCCAAGAAATTGAA
>JAJOOR010021460.1:0-20682 GCA_036250505.1 Solanum acaule | reverse complement strand
ATAAGTCCGAGTTAAGAGGGCTATGGAAGATGTTGAAGGCGTTGCGCAAGGGCCTTAATCGAGTCAATGGACTATTGGTCGCGCACGCACAAGGCTCGAATGACGATGTAGCAGTAATGCGACGCAGTCGTCGCATCAATAGGTGGGGGAGAGTGTCACGTCCCGCCACATCACAGTTAAATTTGGCGTCCGGATAGGGGCGGAAGGGTCTAGAGTTGTGGAGAGGTTTCCGGAAGACTCTAGAACCCTTTAGATTATTCAAGAAGGCTAGAGAATACCCTAGAATTCTCTGGAATAACTTAGAAGGCAATGTAGAGAATTCTTTCTTGGAAACTATCTAGGACCTTCCATTGCCTTCTAAGTTATTCTAGAGAATTCTAGGGTATTCTCTAGCCTTCTTGAATAATCTAAAGGGTTCTAGAGTCTTCCGGAAACCTCTCCACAACTCTAGACCCTTCCGCCCCTATCCGGACGCCAAATTTAACTGTGATGTGGCGGGACGTGACATTATGCCCTTTTGGTGATCATTTTGTGATAACTTGCTCACTATGTAATAGCTCACAAATCGCGCTGGAGATGTAAATCACATTAGGCAAGTCTCATGCGACGAACTCATGGTTGAATAGCAAATGGAGGCTGGATTCGATTTATGTGATATATTTTAAATTCTAAGATTCAAACAAGTTTTTTTAATCATAATTTTTCATATATCTTTTAAATATCATACATTATCAATAATTGTGATTTACAATAATTTTTATGTAATTTTTAATTTATTTTTAAAAAACTTTAAAAAATTATAACTCAATGCTCAGTCAAAATCAAATTATTTAACTCTCAAAATTCAAATTGTGTCATATAATTTGAGACAAAAAATAAAAATAGTTTACTATAGCAATCTAAAAAATATCAAAACAAATAATATGGTTATACAAAAATTTTACCGTATATATTGATCTTTTTTTCACCAAATAAGTGTCAATTTATATTCCTTATAATGTACGTATTCCATTTCTGTAGTCTTGCTTATATTCCTCAAAAGTCTTTGCCAAATTCATCATCGATCCCAATCTTTGTTACTTTACGTGTAGAAATATCATGAAATTTAAAATTTTAAATCTATTTTTGATTATATCTTGAAATATATCTAAAATATTTATACTCAAAATAATATGAAGAATAACAACAAAAATAAAAAATAAAAAAGTAAACAAATTAAAGAACAAGATATTTGATTGAGAACACAACATATAAGTATTAACTTAATTTTAAAAAAAATTGTTTTCTAAAAGTTTATAACTACTACATTATTAAATAGATATCGAAAATTAGTGTTTAGAAAAACAGACATAAGGTGAGGGGAGATGTTTTACTTAATATGAAACGGGATGTAAGTTCTATAAATTTTTAAATTCATAATGTAGTACAATAGTACAATAACAAAAAAAAAAACTTATTAAGAATGCATTAATAATTTTTTTAAAAAAAAAACATTATTAAAGAAGTACATAGAAGACAAAATTTCTCTGATATAAAGATTATTATGAGATGAAAAACAACCTAACATCTTAACTTTCAAACAATAAAAGAATCACAATTTCTTAAAATATATTACTATCATACTATGAAATTTACCTCACTAAAAGAAACTAATCCATAAGTTTTATTCGTATTATAATTAAAACCATCACGTCTTCATGAACAAAAATAAAATTACTTTCAAACAAAGAAATAATTAAAATGTAATGATTTTGAGACATTAAATAAAAGCATGACAAACAATGATAAGTGATGATGTAATATTCGGCTATGTATTTTAAAAAAAAATATTAATTGATATTCACCTTCACTGTGTTCTCAAATAGTAAATATGCAATATTATGACTTATTATTTAAGTTAATCTCCTTTTTCTTATTTATATATAGATGAAAAAATTATTAATCATCATTCATTAATGAAGAATTATGAGGGTCAACAATGTTAACTAAGGAATTTGACACATAATTTATATAAAAACTGTTAGGTGAGCTTCTTGGGCATTAAACATGTTTATAACGTGCAATCAGATACTTAAAACGTAAATATCACATATTTAAGACCCACACATGAGTGATGAGCCTCAAAGTGTTTCTCAGTGCCCCGCCGCGGGGTGAGCTCCAAAACGAGTCCCAAAATGGCCTTTAAAACGTTGTCGAAAATCATATTTTTGAAACTAAAGACATTTTAAATAACAGAAAATCAAAAGAAAATAGCATCGAGAATGACTGGAATGGTGGAAACAAGGCCAGATCAAATTTGATCATTATGAACAAATCCAAAATCTTTATAGATAGAGTCAATCATTAATTCCCAACCGTAGGGTATATGAAATCTGATACATAAATCAGTTAACAAAAGAATAGAAAAGGCTTTGATTAAAAAAGACCGATTTCCCTAAGTAATTAAAGGGCTAATAAGCTTCTAACTCTCCTTTATTTATTAAAAAATATTAAAATATTAATAATATATTCAGTAAATTAGAATTTGAGTCCCAATATTGAATTCACTTATTTTATTCTTTCTGTTTCCTCTAGGTTAGATAAATAACCTTAAATTCAGGCTGCTAAATTTATTTTTTAAGGACTAACCATTTTCCTTGCCAAGTTGTTCGAAAAAAAAGAAAGACACATTGGTGTGGTGATGAAATAAATATATCCCATCAAAGAATGTGGTACAATAAATAGATTTATTTTTTCTTAATTAGAGATTTCAGATTCAAGTTTTCTGCATATGAAAAAATTCTAGGTCAGAGTGCTTCTCATGAATGAGTGCTACATAATGCAAATTCAGATTAATCGAGTTTTAATATAGATATCAAACACCAAATAAAAATTGTAAATAAAATAAAATAAATACATACAGTATACAGCAAAAATATTTCAAATTTTTGAATGACCTGTATCCACATGTCAAAACATATAGTAGTAATATATCTATTTTTAGGTATGACATGATATTTATTTTCTCACCAATTAAATTGTGCAACTTGACTGTGACAGCCAATCCTTACATTTATGTCAATAAGACTTTATTAAATAATTGACTGGCTTTTTAACAAAAGACGTCCTTCTAGTTTCATTTTAGTAAGAATTAATATTAATTATGTATTTTATTTAAAGAAGGTTTAGTACTATTGAGCTGATAGATTAGATAAACTTTTGGTACCAAACAATTAGACTGGTCTCGTTTTGAAGATTTTTTTTTTATATAATTTGTAACTCACACAACTATAGGCATCTATTCCATAAGATATATATATATATATATATATTTTCTAGGAGATAAATTACATTACTTAATTACAAATTTATATTTATGATTTTACAAAAAGGACAATAGTGGAAAATATGATTTAACGTATGTCTTTGAATCTTTTTTCTGAATGAACGTGCATTGTCTCACAAAATCACTTATTCACAAATCATTTATTCCTTTATGTTGTTTTTAAGTTATATTCTTTAAGCAAGTTAATTCATAACAATTCTATTGCTGGGTCATCTCAATCTATGTGTTCTTGGATCGTATATATAAGTTTAACTATATCGTTTAAAGGGCAAACATTGATGATTTTGTAATTTATATTAGTTGATAATATAGAGTACTATCAATTTGGTGCAAACGTCATGTGCAGATAAGTATTTCTTATATGTCTTGATTCTATTTTTTTGTAACGAGGTATAAAATTTAAATTAATTGGAAAAAAAAAAGTCCTTACTCCTTATCCAAATACTTAACTTAGCGCTAAGCTAACAACCTTTTTTTTTGACAACCAACACGCTAGATATATTAATGGATACAAAGGTTCAAAGAGTTAAAAGATGCGATAGCATCACTTATAATCCATCTAGGAAAAGTAGAAAGCCAAACAACTTTGCGTACTAACAAAATAGAAAATTTTGCTAAATTATGTGCTACTAAATTCCAAGACCTTGGAATATGCATCACATTAACCACTTCAAAGTACTTCATAAGGTTCCAAATGTCTTCACAAGTAGTCTCTATCTCCCATGAGACTATATATAGTTCTTTGTAGTACCATATCCACCACATTTTTTGCATCTGATAAGATTTGCACCTTTGTCCACCCCTTTTCTCTAGCATTCTCCATCGCCATACGAATTGCAATTGCTTCAGCAGTGATGGCTTTCCCAACATATTGAATTGGTGTACCAAAGGCATGAAGCAGGTTACTATAGCTATCCATAGCCACCACACCAATGCTTACCGTCTTCTTTTCCTTATGTACACTAGCATTTGCAAATACAACAATACCATCTTGTGTCATAGTTATATTTCTATCATCATTACAAGCAGGTATAACTATAGGGGAAAATGGAGGGATCAAATTACTTTCATATTCATGGAAATCAAAAAGAGCTTTGTTAACAATATCATTAGGATCAGAAATTTCTCTATTGAAACTCTTCGAATTTTTAGCCTTCCAAATTTGCCACATAATAGAGACACTTAATTTAATAAGCTCAATAGAGTCAGGTATTTTTTAACATTTGTAAAAAGATCATTCCACCAGCCATATGTTTTCATCTCAATTTATCATTTAAAGTGATTGAACAAAAAGAAAAGAAGTGATTTAAATAAATCTTTTTTGTCGTCATATTATGATAAAATTAACATTATCAAGATTCAGGTACAAATGTCTCTATACTTTCCTTACTACTAAAAACCTTCTTAAAAATCGAGGATCAAAATTGACGGACGATCTCAATTTCTTGCCTAATATTAACAAACTCAACTATTTAGAGAAATGGTGGGTCGGTTTACTTTCTCGATTAAAATATAGGAATGTTCATCGGTTGTTTAAAATAAAAAATTGACGAATTCAGTAGGTTTTTTTCGTTGTTTTTTCATATATATATATATATAAACAAAATATAGCATCTTGGAATCAAACCCAAATATTTTTTATGACATTGAACAATTCTACCACCACACCACACATGCTCTTTGATGAAATACTTAATTTCATTGCTTTTAATGTATACCCCTCAACCCTAGTTTTGCACTTAAAAAGCCATCATGTCCTGCAATTTTCGTATTAAATAAATAAGAAACCGAGGGATCTGTTGGTTGTCTTATATATTGTTTCCGTGCATTTTTGTGCAAAAAATAATCGACGTCCATCCATTTTTTCAAAAAAATGTCATTAAAAAATCTATGCAGTCCGTCGATTTTTTACAATTTTTTAGCAGTATTTAACAACGTTTAAACTTTCCTTTTATCGAGTATGTACTATTTATTTTCGATCTTATTTTAAATTTATAATAATTTGAAATAAACACTAAATACACACAATTATTATTACTACTATTCCATACAAACAAGTAGTGCCAAAAAAATATATCATTGAGGAATCTAGTAATGTCAATCATTCTATTTTTATTTTTTTTAATACACTTTGATACTGATTATAAATAACCAAAAATCAACCCGACAAGTTATTCTCTTCGATTCTTTCTTTTCCAAACATGTAATGAAAAATATGCTTAAGCTATCTAAACAATGAGTAGTCTTGGGGGCCTCCATTGTTGGAAAATATACCAAGCGGAACTAGAATTTTCGCTAAGTGGTTCAAAATATAAAGAAGTAAGAAGTTCAACATTTATTATATATACACAAAAAATAATTTTAAATATGAATAATAATGTTTTTCCGACGAAGGAGATTCATATGAAACCACTCGATCCTACCTGACTTCACCATTACCTTAGTAGCCCTCTCCTTTCTAGAAATAGATCCAAAGTTTGAATTTTATGCATTAAGAACAAGTAACCCCTAGACTATGACCGAAATCCCAGAAACACACATTAACTAAACTAATGTCCTATTATCTCCTGAAACTATTTTTTTTTTGTAATTTTGGACATTTTTTTGGCTTATGTGGCATCCAAATATCTGTCACGAGCCTCAACTGCGGGAAGCCACGGGAGTGTGCCAAATCTTAATTATTAATTATTAATTTAGAACTCATTAACTTAAAGGGGCTCTAATTTTGAACCCATAGGGTTCAAATCTTGATTTTGCATCTGACTTTTTACACATATACATGATGTCAGAATCTGAGTTAAAGTTACTAAATTCGACTAAACCGAGATATACTAGAATCTACATCAATCCCTACTTTTACCTTCATACACTAGAGAGAATAATGCTCAAAGCCCTATGCTGTTTTTTTGCCCCCTTGAAATGGATGACACAAAGGGGGAAAAAGTCTAATTCATTTTATCCCCACTTTCAAAAGGACCATCACTTTTGATATAAAAAGCAACTTTTTTACTTCCTGTTGAACTACATGCGTAAAAAGGGCAAATCCCATTTTTGTTTATACCAAATTTTAATTATTGATGTTGACAATCAATATGAACCTTTAAAGACTAAGGTAGAAAGAGTAAGATCTAAAAAAGAATAGCAATAATATCATTGATATCACTTGTAAAGAACTTTTATTATGCTATTAATAGTTATCTTTTACGTGACCTAACAAAATTCTCTTTTAAATGGAGCGGTAGCGTTATCGGTAAAATTGATGTCATATGACTAGAAGTTCAAGAGTTTTTGAACTATGAAAACAATCTCTTGCAGAAATGCAGGATAAAGACTGTGATATAATAGACTGTTGTGATTCGGCCCTTCCTTTAACCCCACACATAATGGGAGTTTAGTGCACCAGACTATTCTGATAGAGTTCTCGTTTAAATAACAGGCATGAAAGATCCTAGACTCGCTCCGAGTCCTTCCTAATGCCCCAACTCTCAGTCTCAATCAAGAAAGAAAGCAACCTTTTAGTGTATAGAAATTAAACTCTACTATTACTTGAAAAATCAAACTACTTTTTTTAACTATGATTTTGTAAAAATACTTAGTATGTGGCTTTTGTCATTTATGATAACAATAGAAATGAATGACAATTGCCCCATTTGGTTGATCAATGGCCAACTCATGCTAGTGACAAAAGCAAAGTTGTCTACTTTCAAACATATTCAAAGAGTTTAAGGATTATGCATTAAAACAAAATGATGTCAAACAATAACATAAAAGACTTGCAATTTGACAGACAACATAAGTATCCATCAATAGTTTGCATTTATGTTGTTCAGACTTTCAAAAATGTCGTTGAATGCGTGTCAGGCGTTTTAAGAGGGTCCGACATGGGGCTTGCAACATTTTTTGTTAGTCCGAGCAAAATAGATTTGCATAGTGCTCAGTTGTTCTCTTTGTCTGTTCCCTTTGAAGAAAGCAAATTAGATGACTCCTTGTTGTCCTTAACCATATCTGATCTCATGAGAGCTACACTTGTGTTGCAAACAGATTTTTTCTCAACCAATGGAGTTCTCATATGAGGAAAACTCTTATTCTGTTTAACCTGTGTTTCTGTTTCATCATTCAAATCAATGACCTCCAAGTATCTACTCAAATCATTGACTTCATTTTCTTGTCTTCTTGATTTTGAAGTGCTAGTAATCCCCTTGTCTCGAGACGGGGTTAAATTGAGCGACATGGACAGTGAAGATTCATATAACCGACCCTGACTTGTTTGGGATTGAGGCGTAATTGTTGTTCTAATGTTGATCGCCTTGTCGTCTTTTGTAACTATCTTTTCTCCTTTTTCCTTAGTCTTAACTATCCCATTTACTAGTCCAACTCTTTTTCTGTCATGTTCTCCAGCACCAACTTTCCTCAATTTTGAGAAAACTTTTCTGTCAATCTCAATAGATTTATCAGTTTGATACTTAGACTGTACATCAAAGATATCTTTTCGCGCATTTGATGCATCTTTTGCCTTAGGTATCGATGCAGCATATCGGGACTTGATTGGACTTAGAACTAGTATTGTTATCATTGAATCTCGGTTTACACTGTCAATGGATAGCGGACTTCTAGCTCGTTTAACTTTGATTGATGCTTCAGCACTTTTCCCTTCATCTATACTTGCTGATATTCCCTGCTTCTGTGGTTGATTCGAGTTTCCATCGAAAGTTGACATATCCTATTAACAAAAATCGCGAATCGTCTAGTTTATTTCAAATATGCACATATATAAACTATGACACAAAAAGAATTAGCATGTACTTTAGATGTATATAACTAACACATCTATGTACTTCTAGAAAGCAATTGATGAAGTAAAGTAAATGCAAAACCAACCTCATCAAAGAAGCCAAATTTTGGCGATGGCATACAAAGACCGGATGGTTGGGGATTCTCCCTTGGCACTGAAGCAACAGGTCCTGTAAGCTGACTTCGAGGCAATAAGAGACAACGATTTGAATCAGTATGAGCTCGATTGGTGCTAGACGTTGACAATGATGACTCCAAGGACCAGGCTTTTGTAGTTCTAGGAGGTGATTTATGATAGGAACTAAGATTTTCAAACTTTTTACTCTTTGAAGATGATCTTATCGGAGTCTTAGTGCTCGAGACAGAGGAAGAGAGTTTAGTCTTTCCGGTTTCTCCATGTTTACTAGCATAAGCAGATGTCTCATACAAAGGACAAGAGGTGATTGAAGAGTGAGAATTGGAATTCGACACCATCAAATCTCGTCCTGCAAATGTCACATGTTATTAATTCTTATGATAAACGATCGAGGGTGAGAAAACAACTTCATTTGTAAAGAGGAGTTTCTATAAGTGTGTCGCGTACCAGGTCCAGTTCTCTTCTTGCCTCCTATGTCCATAGAATACATGTCTCGTGATGATATTTTGCTTTGCCAAGTCGAAGCACTTGATCTAGGCCATGCTTTTGGAAGCTTGAGTTCTAGTGAATTACACTCTCTTCTTTTATAAGGTTGCTAGTTAACAATAACAACAACAACAAAACTAAGTTAGTTAAGAATCACTTTTACGTTGTCAGTATATAAAAGTTAAACTCTTATATTATGTGTTTGGTAAATGTATATAGCAACACTAACCTGTGTTTTAATTCTCTCTGGTCTTGCATCATTGATGTTTTTCCTCTTGAAAACTAGACTACGATCGATCTGTCAATTAAAAATGAGAGCATTAATCGATTTAATGAACAACATAATACTTGTAGAGAAAGGGAAATATCAATGTTTACATTGTCCCTTATGTAACTAATACCATGTTTCTGGTGCCAGTTCTAATATTTGAAATTGACTGTTGGTCTGGCCTCCGAGCGCATACATCTTCTAGGATGACAGGCAGGAGATGATTCTCTAATGTGTCGAACTCTTTGTTCATCGATGATAGTTCATGTGGATCGAGAAGACCTGTCAATGGATATAACAGCAATAACACCTCAAATACCAAATAAGTCAGGGTCAGCTATATGAATCTTCACTATCCATGTCGCTTCTGTATAAAAACAAAACTAAACACTACAAGTTCTCTATACTTTCTACTAGCATACAAATCTCTAGCAAGAGTAAAAGACTCCTACAAAATATTAGACCTAAAGTAATAGTAAATAGATCAACATGTATCGACGATTGAAGTATATGAGATCTTAGAGTTAATGGTCAAAAACTTTCTTGAACTACTGCTTTTTCGCGAGCAACTATTAGTTGTTCCCTTTTCTTACCTGAACTATCACCATCTATGTATTAAAACACACCTCAACTGTCAATTGTTTCCTCTTCCTACCTGAACGATGGTGATAGTTCAGATAGGAAAACGTAACATCTGATAGTTCTATACTTTCTATTGGCATACAAATCTCAAACAACATTACACCCAAAGTAATTGTATATAGATCAACACCTATCGACGGATGAAGTATATTACATCTTATACAAACATGAAGCAACTAGTTAACTGCATTGACATTGTACATAAAACAATAACAGATGAAATACTACCTGCGCTAGTGAAGAAAGCGTTGTCCCAAGCTGAACTTTTGCGTAAGTAACTAGGTCTACCGGGCTGAATAGATGCAGAAGACAAATGCTTTAGCTCCTTCTGCTTGTTCACTTGTGTTGATTTATCTATTTTCGCGGAAGTTTTTGATAAATTTGAACCCTCACCATTCTCATTTATACTGTCCAATGTTACTGCAGAAATGACATCAAGTGAAGTTGTTGCATACAAATGCTTCTATACACTCGAACAACAACAATTACACCTCAGTCCCAAGCAAATCGATTGTTATACTGATGTTCATACAGGCAGTAAACTACGAAGAATCCTCGAAAGGAATAGTTTTTAAGTACATATATGGAGTGAGATGCCCTTAACTTGAGCAACATAGACAATGATGATTCATATAACAGACTCAAACATGCTTGTTATCGAGGCGTAGTTGTATTTTTGTTGTTGTTTCCAAAGTACAAATTGATCTAAGATTTCAAATTCATTAGACTATTCAAATTAACATATAAGTCAAATTAACTTCTTAAAACTCCGTGTCCAATCAAATACCGTCACCAATGAAGTAATAAAACATATTGGAGATTCTCAACAGGAAGATATATGAATGTATAAACAACAAGGAGGACTCATAACAGGGGAGCGTAGGCATTAAGGGTTCATTTGAATACTCTTTCATCAAAAAATTACACTATATGTAGAAAGTCAAAATTAGTTTGTTTTTATGTATAGAAAGCCGATGTTGATTCCCTTTGACTTTATTTCTTCAGATTTGAAGTGAAATTTTTTGACTCCGCCACCGACTCATAACGTATATGGTAAAGAGAATTACCGACCTGAAAGGCGAAGATCTTCAAGAGAATCAAACAAAGGTGAATCAATAAGAAAATCATCCTCTGATGAAATATCAATTAGCTTAAGCTTTTGATCTCCAATATCATAACATTCCATTTAGTCAAAAATGTAAAGATAGTATTTTGAATGTTTGATTGGTAGGGATGGAATGCCCTGAACCTTTAATCAGTTGTCTCGAGTTTAAACTTATAAATGAAAAAAAAATGTACTTAAGTGGCATTACTTCGAATAAGTTGGACTTAATAGAGATATTGAACATTGAGTAGACAAAAAGAGAAAAATTGAAGTTTGAAGTAATAGCAGATTAGGATTTGTAACTGACTTTCAATATAATTAAGCAGAATCAATTAATTAAATCTTATGATATGCAGCTGATTACTTTCCATTTAAAATGAATTTTGATCTTTTTAACGTTTCCTTGATCAAAGCCTCCTCATAGTTTTTTTAAAATTTCAAAATTTTCTTGGCGGAATTTATTTTTTTAACAAAACTAGGGTCTTCACTACAACAAATAAAAAAAATGGTGGTAGTAATATAATTGTCGTTATATTATATGTAGCGACAATATTATATTATGGATATTTAAAGAAAAACTACATAATTAGACATATTTCACTATCATATATACTATAATTACCTATATTTTCCCACTAATTAAGAGTTTTCTACCATATATTAAATAAAATACACTTAGATACATGTATTTTTGCTACCAGATACACATAAATAGGGAGGGAGACGAGCGAGATTCATATGTGTCCCAAATACATGAGCACACTAGATACTTGTATATGATACTTGTATATGTATGTATCTGGTGTGATTAGCATATATTTGGGATACCATATATATAGGAGAGTGACAAGCGAGATGGGAGGGAGGCAAGGAAGGTGAGCGAGATTTGTTATGTATCTCATATACATGCGAATCAACTTAGATATAATGTATTTAGAACAAATTACACCTAATTTTGACCTCATGTATCCTCAGACATATGTATTTGGACGTATCTTGAACATATCTAGACACACCAAAATCTTGCAAGATACATGATGTAACAATATCTAAGTAATTAACTCTAAACTAGTGGGATTTATGTTAGTTCTCCAATTTAAAAAGGTTGGGACGAAATTGGGCCTAAATTTAAAGGGTGCTGGAAGGAAATTTGGTCTAAACTAACGGGGGTGGGGGGGGGGGTGGGCATGTACTGTTTATGGCCCATTTATGTGATTTTTCCTAAATATAAAGGGGGAAAGAAGGAAATTAAGTCTAAACTAGAGTGTGACATGGGCTGTAATTTATTTTTGGAGGATGAGAATTTGCTGAATTAATTTGAATTGGACTATAAAATTATATTTATTTTATATTTTGTGGCACATTTATGTAATTTCCCCTAAACATTAATTAGAAAGCAAGTAAAATGATTAGTGACATTTACACACCAAGAGAATTAACGGACTCGAAAGATGGGGAATCAATTAATAGCAAGAACGATCAATTGCGTTTAATTAACTACCACTATTTAATAATAGGTCTAGCAATTCAATTACCTAGCTACTAGTGTTTCTCAACTACTTCCAATTTGTTTCACACTCTTTAACAATATATAAAATATCATGTATAGCAACTTGCTTGTAAAAATTGAATATATCATGTTATAAAGTGTATAAAAATTGTATATAAACTATTTTACTATGTATAAAAATTGTATATAAACTATTTTACTATGTATAAAAAATATAAATACACAAATATATATAGTGTTGTGTATGGAAATTGTATATACAATGTATCTTGTGTTTTCAAGTATATTCTTAATGTATACGTATCTCGAGCACTTTTGTGTATTCTAATCATATACAATGTTCTACAATGCAAATAAGTATATCTAGAATATAGTGTGTGCATAAGGTATACATTTCCTCCCCTCCTTCCTATATATGGATATTTATGCTTTTATGTAAAATCTAGTTTTTTTTAAAAAAAATTGAACAATATCGAATTAAATTTTATAAAAGATACAAAAAATGGTAATTTGTAGTGCAATATAATGGAGATAGATAGTTGCGGAGGAAACTAATGAGTTTGACAGATTATTGGGGGTGAAAGGGTGGGTTTAGAGGGGGGGTTTCACATAATTCGGAGGATCTTGAGAAATTTGAAAGGGTATAAAATTTTGGGAAAATTAGCAAACTAGTCAAACTTCCTAACATAATTATTAAAAACATCTACACTTTAAAATAATTATTGAAAATGTCAATATGTCAATATTTTAGCAAATAAAATGTATCATAATATAATTAATTTTCTTTCTTTTTATTTCTCAAATCAGGCCCCACATTGACTAATTTTACTCCCTTATACGTGAAAAAGAAGAAAGAAAAAACTTGGGCAAATTACAGAAATCACATACTTTTAAGGCAAAATTACAATCTATCCCTTAAAAGTTTATAATTACAGAAATCCCTCAAACGGATACAATAATATAAGCGCTGATACATTAATCTGATGCGCGAGATACATTAATCGTTAAGTAAGATACATTACATTTATACATGATAGACTAATCTGATGTACATTTTATACATGATACACTAATCTGATGCGCGAGATACAATAATATAAGCGTTGATACATTAATATGATGCGCGAGATACACTAATCTGATGCGCGAAAATGAGGGATTTTGGAAATTTGTAAAACTTATAGGGGATAATGATAATAAGTAAACTAAAAGGTGGATTTCTGTAATTTTTCATTACCGACTTTCCCCTCTTGCTAGGTTTTTAACCCAAATTCCTACTTTCTCTCTCTTGAGTTTTTGACGATTGTTCTCTCCTTTCCTTTTCCTTGTCTAAGAAAATCATATCACCTCTTCTATTTTCCTCCAATTTGTTCAAGAAATCTCACAATTTCTTCAAAAAAAAAATCACCCACGGATAAAGGTAAATACATTTTCACCAAGTATCTTTTGAGATTTCCCTCTATTATGTAAAGACACTATTAATAAAAAAATAAAAAAAATTGGGTGCTAAAGATTTCGAAAAACTTGTTGAAGACCAAGTTGAGGAAGAACAATTTACTATTAGTTTGTTTTGTATTTATAGTTTTTTTTTTAAAAAAAATTGTATCCTTTCTCAATTAATTAATATTCAAATCAGTATGTATGCTATTAATATTTGTAATCATTCAAAATCTCATGTTGCATAGTTTATGAATCTTGTATTTGTTCCTAATTTAAATTCACCCCAAAGGTATGTCAACTAGATATGCATTTTATTTATAGGAAGAACAACTTCCTATTAGTTTGTTTTTTTTTTATAAAAAAAATTCAGAATTTTGTATCCTTTCTCAATTTGTATTCAAAACCGTATGTATATGCTATTAATATTTGTATTCATTCAAAAATCATGTTGCATAGTTTATGAATCTGATATTCATTCCTAATTTGTATTCATTCTAAAGATATGTCAACTAGTTATGTATTTTATTTAAGAATAATTACAACAAATATTCACTTATTCCTTTTTAGTTTTATATTTTATTCTCACTTTTTCATCATACTATTTTTTGTATTTTATATATTATTATACAAAATACTACATAAAAACTAGAATGAATACAAATACAAACAAAATACATATTGGAATGAAAACAACTTAAGAAAGGATACAAGATTCTGAAGAGAAAAAAAATACACAGTGAAAACAATACATGAATACAAATATGTTTCTTAAATAACTACAGTTTCATTTCGCATACCTATTGGAATGAATACAAACTAATAAAAAATACAAGTTTCATTATACAAAATACAACATGAAAACTAGAATGAATACAAATAGTATACATATTAGAATGTATACGATTTAAAAAAGGTTGCAAAATTCTGGAAAAAAAAACAAAAATACATTGTGAGAAAGGCACACGTTTGAGTTTTCTTTAAGTGATATTTACTTTTTTTTGAAATATTCTCTCCCTTGATTTTCTCCCTTCTGTTATTAAATAATTATATTCTTTTAAATTAAACAAATAAAAAAAATACATAAATCAGATATATAACAAACTAAAATATTGACACTTTTAATAAATATTGAAAATGTTGCTAAGGGATCCTATTAAATGCTAAAATATTGACATTTTGAAAATTTTCCCTAAAATTTTTAGACTAGTAATGTAACACCTTGGACTTTGAAAATGTTAAAGTGGGTTAACGGGCAAGTCCACAGACCATGGACCATTCATGAAAGCCTAAACGACTCGTGAAAGGAGTCCATGACCTGTTTATGGAAGTGGCCCAACCGTTTAAGCAAGCCAGGAATTTAGGTCACCTATACGGTTCCCTAAATGATCAGTGGTGACCTATACGGTTCGTTTAGAGATCCATATAAGTCCCCCGTCAGCTTTATAAGTTAGAGCTATTTTAGTCTTTCCCTATGTGTTTGATACCTAAGCTATATCGTTTTAACCCCTATTCTAAGCCCAATATAAGTGATTTAAGTCCTAAAATTACCCATTCTAAAATCATTCACCTAAATTCTAAATCTACCTCTAAGTTCATTCCCAAATTTCTCTCTAAAGTAAAAGAAGAAGAAACTAGGGTTTCACTTCAAGATCTCCAATTCACCATAGCTATTGAGCCTTGATCACTAAGGTATGTTAGTATTCACCTATGGAGTCCCTTCCCCGGGTTCCTAAAATCTTCAATGTTACAAGTTGAATTCTTAATTCAAAGTTAGGGTTTTATTCAATCTTCATGAGTTATTTTCAATTATGATTCAATCGATTATTTCCTATCTTTTAATGCATGAATTGAAGTAATTACATGATTTCGAGTTGACTTCATATGATCATATGCATGATCCATGATTTTTAGACTATGAACACATGATGAAGCTTATGAACTATGATTTATAGAAATTATGCATGTTTTATAATACAATGTTTATAACTCAAGTAAGCTTATAGATGAATGTATCTATATGCTCTATGAAGTTTGACCACATGACATGAATGACATCTAAATTTGCCATTAATGCTTTGATTTATTTTACTATATTAGGTCTTGATTAGTATGGTATCCGAATATGCCCTCAATGATCATGAATCAAGTTTTCTAAAACTATATCATTAGTAGTATGACACTTTTAGTATGAAGTTAATGATTATTGGCCTTATAAAGCTATTATGAAAAGATCATAAATGGTGAAAGGTTTCTCACACGTGGTTTAAGGAGCTACTCTATGATATTTCTATCTTGAATTAGTAACTTAATTATGTTTTTCCATGGATGATAATACGAATATAATTAATAATTGTTCCGTGAGAATTTACTTAGCATCGAATAGGCTTTTGGGATGAAGGTTTATGTTTAGCGTTTGTGGACCTTTAGTATCAAACTCTTAGTCACAGAACTATGTGCCACCATAGGATGTTGTCTCAGCTAGACATTAACTAGTGGATCCACCTTAGCTCAGACTCATGGTCCTTACCTTGGCAAGTAGGACACTCTCGTTTCGGTGTGAGAGAAGTACAATGGATTCCATGTTTATAACTCACATGGTCTATGTCGGCTATATGGTAAACTTCCCACAAATAATGAACTAAGGTTACTTTTAAAGTATCTCACAAGTGTTTTAAAGATGTTAAGCTTGCATTGATCAAGATTATGACTTATGTTTTCTACCCTTTTATCTTATGATTTAGCTTGGTCATTGCATATAATGTAAAGTCATTTTCAGCATGATTTCATAACTATTATAAATAGCTATCATACTTAGTATATTCCATGTACTAGTGCATACTTGTGCCTACATTGTTTCACTAATGTAGCATCTGATGCTCCTACCTCCCACACTCGTGGCTAGTTGATCCCTTTGACACTTGAAGATTAGTAAAGTCCTCATGATCCGAGGGTCGAGACACTTTTATAACTTTCTGTCATTTCAGTTTTCAGACCTTGCGTGTGGTATGAGTTATGTCCCAACCACTTCCTTTGATGTAGTAGATGATTTATTGAGACTATGTTAGACTTCCGCTTTGTCAAATTCTTTTATGATATAAGACTATTTCTTTTTGAAACTTTATTTCTATTAACTTGTATGATGTATGCTAAGTGACTTTTATAGGGCCTTTCGGGGTCCTGTACGCCATGTTATGCCTAGGATATACTTTGGGTCGTTACAAGTAATTAAGTTTGATAAATTTTTTTGTTACTAATTGTAAAGATGGAAAAGATGATCAGACTTGTCAAACATTTGAACTGACTCACTAAAAGTTAAAAATTATTTCATTAAATAGCAATTATTTAACTAATGAAAAAGTAATAAGATAATAATTAAGGCCCTAATATGTCAAAGTGCCTGAAGCATCACAACAATCTCAAAAGCAATAATAGACAAGTAAGTAGTATGAAGGTAAGGGGTCCAGCTTTGAGCAACCCATACATGTAATTTTAAATTGTATCTAATATGGGGTCGCTATCTATTGAATAAGAGTCTGGAGGAGGGATAAATATGACTATTCAAATAGACAACACAATAATTATGACTATGAATACCCCGATAATAATATACTAGCCATATCGTACTTAGGCTCTGAGAAAAAATGTCTAAAAGAAAAAATGATCTTAACATATCTTTTTTATGCGATGTCTAATATTATCGCCTAAAACTTGATAGAACTATCCCAATTGCCACTACAACATAAGAAAACTTAAAAAAATAATATCCACATTGAAAGAAAATATATCAAATTAGACAAAATAAAGTACACTTAACCAAAATTCTTTTTTATATACAATCTTCAATAAAATAGTGAAATAAATGTTTCAACAAATTCGCTCGATTGATAATTTGACAGATATGTTCACTAAAGTATTACCAACTTTCAACACTTGAGAGGTTGTCGTACAAGATTGAAATGCATGATCTTCGAAAATTAAATGATGTTTGCATAAGATGGATTACGATAAATACAGTGCACTCTTATTCGCTCGATTGATAATTTGACAGATATGTTCACTAAAGTATTACCAACTTTCAACACTTGAGAGGTTGTCGTACAAGATTGAAATGCATAATCTTCGAAAATTAAATGATGTTTGCATAAGATGAATTACGATAAATACAGTGCACTCTTTTTCCTTTAAGTGAAGTTAATTTTGTCCCAATAGAATTTTCTAGAATTTTTTTTAACGAGTCAACAAATAACGTACATTACAAAATACGTGTTCTCTTTTTTCTTTGGGAAAATATTTCTTAGTAAGATTTTATCAATGCGTATTATCTATCAATGGTCTTCCAAGAAGGAGTGTTATAAATATTAGTATTATTATGGATACTTATAACTCGTAGGTGTAATTTTTACCTTTATGACTGATCTCTCACAATCCCATAACCTTCCTCACATCAAAGATTAATGTCATGTTCATGACACTCTTTGGTATTTCTTTATATAACTTTATAAATAGAGATTTTGAGAATTATATTATACGCACTTGAATACACTTGGAAAGATAAGAAAAACTTTCGTTACTTAGCTACAATATATTGTAATATTATTATTTTCTTTTAGCTTAATTTAATAATGCATCAATAATTTAATTTTAAAACCTACATTTTAATTAAATGTTGTTATAGTTGTTGTTCAATATCTAAAATTTATTTTGAACAACAAAGTTTAATTTCATAACAAATAAATTATTATCACATAAATTAAAGCGTAAAAAGTAAAAAGAAAGGTAAAATACTCTCTTGTCAAAAAAACAAATTCATTTGTCAAGTCTTTTATTTTTTTTCTGTAAAAATCATTTCTCAAGTTTTTTTTGTTTCAAATAAAAGAGAATAAAGATGAGATATTTACCAAAAATATGAAATTTCTTTCGAGAAGGACAGAGAATTTAAAGAATGGCAGTCCCCAATCTAATTAAGAGGAGACGTGGCAATTTTCAGATTCTTCTTTGTGAAGACTAGGCATACAAAACAAACGTCACTTTATATTTTCTACATACATCTAACTTAAAAAAATAAATATATTTTCCATTTCTCTTTTTTTTTTTAAAATAAATTATTATAGCTATATAAATGCCTTAAATATCTCTGAACTGAGAATTTATCATAAACAACTAGAGTATTTTATTTGAATAAGGCCTATATACAATTTATTTTTTCATATTCACTTATAAAATTACATTCAGTTCATTGTTATTGTTATGGTTGATGTACACTTGATACGTTGTTATTGTTGTAAATGTCTTAACATATAATTTAATGGTCATATAAATTATAATAATAATAAAATAATTAATATAATTTTATAAGTCTGAAAAAATTTGTGTTATTTTTATCCTGTAATGAACTATTTTCAATAAATTCTTGATTTAAGTAAAATATATATAAAAATGAAATGCAATTAAAAAAAAATAGAATATAATGATCATGTGTTTAATATATAAGTTTTTGGATTAAAATAGTCTCTTGACTTGTTATGTTCAAACTTATCCTTTCCTTCTAACAAGAAAAAGAAAAAAAAAGAAAAAGAAAGATTAAACCCTTTTTTTTTATGATTTATGAAAGGGAATGTTGTTTCTCACATATAAAATAAAAATAATAATTAATAATATTATTAATATTAATGATTAGGTTTGTTTTAACTTAGTTTTCTAAAAACAAGGGAAAAAAAAAGAATATTTTCTTCTATATGCTTCCTATAAAACATCTATATTGAATAAAAAGTACCTGTTTTTTTTTTTTTTTGCATTTAATCAGCTCTTCCCTAACAGTACTTCAAAAACAAAACCCTAAAACAGGATTGATTCGCCGCCAGATTTTTTTTCTCTCTTTTCTCCCATTTAAACCTTCATCATCTCTCACATTTGCTCACTCTTTGTTCAGAAAAAGACACTTTCTTGAGAAAAAGACACTTTCTTGAAGTTTTGTAATCAAAGATTGGGTTTTTATGAGCTTAAATCTTTATGTTTTCATGTGGGTTTTGTAGTTTTGAGGTTTATATGTGAAAAAAAGTTTTGGGTTTTTTTCTTCTGTTGGTAGGGTTTGTGGGTGTTGATTATATTTTATTGTGGACTGACTGTGTAATTTGGTGTTCGATCATGGAGGTCTTGGAGGCTGGATGTTGAGGAAAGAGGTTTCTTGGAATTTAATTTGATCAAAGGTTTGGTTTTTATGAGCTGAAAGATTTTATTTTGAGGTTGTATATGTGGGGTTTGTAGGTTTTTATAGGTTTATATGATAAAGTTTTGATTTTTGATAGCTTTCTTGGGTTGTTAAGGATTGTGGGTAGTGATTATATTTGTTGTGGACTGACTGTCTAATTGGTGTTTGATTAGGGGATGTTGAGAAAAGAGCTTTCTTGGAATTTTAGTTGATCAAAGATTGGATTGTGAGGTTGTCTTCTTGGGGTTTGTTGATTCTAAGGTTTACCAAAGTCTTGATTTTGATAACTTCATTGGGTTGTGAAGGATTGTGGGATGCGTGTGTTATTGGTTGTGTTAAGTTTGTGAATATGGTATCTGAATTAGGTAGGAGACCAATGATGGGAAACAATGAAAATTCGTTTGGAGATGAGTTTGAGACAGAGATTGGGATGTTACTTCGTGACCAGCGACGACAAGAAGCTGATGATCGTGAAAAGGAGCTGAATATGTATAGAAGTGGGTCAGCTCCACCTACTGTTGAGGGTTCATTGAATGCAGTGGGTGGATTGTTCAATAATAGTGGTTTCATGTCTGAGGAGGAGCTAAGGTCTGATCCTGCTTACTTATCTTACTATTACTCGAATGTAAATCTTAATCCTAGGTTGCCTCCACCACTGTTGTCCAAAGAAGATTGGCGTTTTTCACAGAGGTTGCAAGGAGGGAGCTCTGCTATTGGTGATAGGAGGAAGGTAAACAAGAATGATAATGGTAATGGTGGGAGGTCACCTTT